>ML805365.1:0-45821 GCA_009831015.1 Picea engelmannii | reverse complement strand
ATCTGAGTTTCTTAAATATAGACCGATGATATAGATTTAAATATTGATATGGCTAGTATCTTAGCAAAGGTTAATGTACCTATCCCTCTTAGTACTGATATTGTATTTTTTTTTAAATACCTACAAGAAGGTCGCTATTGCGAAATTTTGGAGTGTCTCTCCCATAGCAACTACGTCGGAGATGATACCTCTTAATGTCTCTCTTCCCACGTTCTAGACGAGAACTTGCCACCTTCAAGACGTCGGTCTTGCCACGTTCTAGATGTCTCTATTACCACGTTTCAGATGTCTGAAACGTTTCACTTGCCACGTTTGAAACGTCGGTCTTGCCACCTTTGAAGCATCTCTCTTGCCACATCTGAAACATCTCACTTGCCACATTTGCAACGTCTCACTTGCCACATTTGAAACGTCGGTCTTGCCACGTTTGCAACGTCTCTCTTGCCACGTTTGAAACGTCAGTCTTGCCACATTTGCAATGTCTCTCTTGCCATGTTTGAAATGTCTCTCTTGCCACGTTTGAAACGTCGGTCTTGCCACGTTTGCAATGTCTCTCTTGCCACGTTTGAAACGTCGCAATACAGACGAAAACTAGGTCGTCGAAAAAACGACGTCATGTGAAACAACGTTTGAGGGGGTCCAAGGTTTGTCAGTCTTCCGACAATAGAAAGTGGCAATTGCGTCGAACGCGCCGTCATAATTTGACCCAAATGCAGTAGTGACTGGTATGACCATGATTCTGCATCTCAGGTTCATGCTGCATTTGTCGCTGTAGGTCGAATAAGCTCTGCAGTAAAACTGCATTAATTTCGGTTTGCTTTTCTTGTTCTTTCATCATCCTTTCATTGTCGGCCTTGCAGCTTTGCAACTCAACCATGAGACTCTTCATAGTCTCGGCTAGGTCTGGAGGGGTTCCTATTTTTCTTCTTTCGTCAAACTCTTCGCCTCTATTGTGGGAGCCTTCTCCCATCTCTTGGTGAGTCACCATACTCTGCGTCTGTCGATTCCCACGGTTGATCGTCCGCTTGAGTGAAAAGACAAATGCTGGTTATTAGTCAAGAGTTAAATTCATTTTTATAATTTGCGCATAAATTCATAATTCTTTCACATGCATACACAGTAGGGTTCTCATTTTCCAAGTTTTTTTTTTTAATCTTGGACAAGAAGGTTAAGTTAGGGGGTTACTCCTCGTAGGAGTTCTTCGAACTGAGCTTATGCACAACTCGTTCATGAGCCCAATCAGGCCGAGTGTTGTAACCATGCTCTGATACCACTTTGTAACATACCCACCACCTAAAATCAAACTATTTCGTTGATTTCACAACAATGAGAATCCCCGAAGCTTGCAGCAGTGAAATGCCAATCCCGATCTACAGGTCTTTAATTCCCTGTCACGGCCTCTTCTTCACGTGCCTGTGACATTTCCTTAATGATAGTTTCAGGTTTAGGGGTTTCGTGATCCCTGACGACAAAAGTTCCTGTCCTCTCGAGCTCCCGATCTCCGATGAGCAATTTCACCGATACGCGCCCTTTACGCGTTAGCCCTCCTAGCTATGCTCTTGTCCATGTGACCGCTAATTCATAAGTCCGCAGCCTTATCCTTCTTTCGGGGTTTTGGACTGCAAAATCTTGGTGTGCTCCAACTCCCGTTATCCCTCTAGGCTAAGCTCATGGTCCACATGACCTTCCCCCTATATGACCGCAGCCATACCTCCTCATCGGGTTTTTGGACTTTTCAATGTCGAAATACACTTGTCCTCAGGATTCGCGATCCCTCGAATCCCGACGTGCTCTTTAGGCACTAGCTCTCCTGGCTAGGCTCCTGGCCCACACAACCATTATCCCCGTGACCGCAGTCTTACCTCTCATGGGGGTTTCGAGCTTTTAAGTGCCGCAATGCATTGGCCCACGGGATTCCCGATCCTTCAAATCCCGATAAACTCCAACTTCCGTTAGCCCTCCAGGATAGACCTTTGGCCCACGTGACCACTATTTCACAAGACCGCAGCCTTGTCTCCTGTCGGGGTTTCGAACATCGAAATGTCGAAATGCCTAAACATTTTGTCCTCAGAATCCTTGATATCCCGATGATCGAAATGCCGATAGACGACTTCCTGTTGGGACTTTCCCCGATGGCTCCGATTGCTGCCGCGCGTCCTCCTTTGATGGACGGTCCTAGTTAACTCTCAGGATTTTGTGACTTCTGATGTCCTGGACACCTCGTCCCTAGGACTCGTGAAATGCTGGACTCTGAATCCCTTCATATCTCTGACACGTGTCCCAAGTGAATGGACGGATCAGATCGCTCCTCGCGTTTTTGAGACTTCTGATGTCCCGACTTTCACGACCTCAGGAACTCCGATTTCCCGAATGCCGATATCCCGATGTCTAGTGCCCAGATATACGGAATGGACGATCACGTGACACGCGTCCTCTCTCAGATGGATGGCCCAGATTTGTGTCAGGGTTTTCAAGGTGGACTTACTCGATCTCCTGTCCATGGGAATGTCGATATCCCGACTTCCGACACCTTGATCTCCACCACGTGTCTCCACTAACGGATGGTCCAGATCGTTTCCAGGTAATTTCCCATGGAAATTCCCGATCTCATGTCATCGAGACTTTCGATTTCCCGATATGTGAAACCTCGATGAGCCAACCCTCTTTTCGGGATTTTCCCTTCTGTTCACGAGCTTAACCCTCGCACAACTTCTGTCAGATCCGACGATTGACGGGTATCTGCTCAATATCTGATGGCTCAAATCTGTCCCACCTCGTGCATTCTTCCACTACTTCGTGGATGTGGAAAGATCAACGGTCCAAATGTTCTCATGGACCTTGGGGGGGGGGGTCTACGATCCCAATTTCATCACTATTTGCGAAGATAGAGAGAAAAAGGGGCAAGGTATGTAACGCCCTCGTTACTTTCGTCAATCTGACGGTCGTGAATGACCATGGGTCTTCTGACAGGATCTCATCCGTCGATTTGTTACTTATCCCTACACTGCTACTTCGGAATTTTAAGAGGGTCATTCCTCCTCGTACAGGGTTATTAAGACTTGTACATTCAAGTCCTTTTTCCAGGTTCTTGGTAAACCTTTCCAAGGAGGGAATCTCTGCGAAGAGATCTATTTGGGGGCTTTCCTGGAGACAGACAAAGGGAAACAAACTCTCGAGGATGGAATGGAAGTCTGACTTGGTTCAAATCATGCATAATTAAATTCATTTATCAACATAAGCCATGTGTGGCCTTTATGTTATAAGCATATATCTAACATTTCTTATCAAAACACTGCACAGACATTCTTATACTGTAATCATTCACAATTTCACAGTTTATGAGCATATATGTCAGCATATGACTTTCAAGATGCAATATGAAAAACACTTATCAAAAATAACATCAGAAGTGGGTGCGACTGCTGAGAGGGGTGCTCATTTCCACCCAACCGTAGGCGTAGCGACTCCCAACTGATTTACCACTAGCCACCCCCGAGCTGAGACCACGATGCTGTGAGACTGCGTCTCTTTGTCTGCCAGTGACCAAGAGTGAAGGTTGCAATCCTTCCTCTCTGCTATCACTCACTCTGCGTAATGCCAGAGTTCCCCTCGCGTCTACCCCCTCCAATCGCTTCTTCCCCACGCCTTATCCTCTTGTGAGGTTGCGTGTGGCGTGATTACCCTCGCACTGATCAGGCCTGACGGCTCTATGGATAGGCGGTTCACCTCCCCATCCCTCATTAAGCCATCAACCTGCCAGCCTGCAAGGCATTAAATTCAGGGCCAGCGAGCCGCTTTTGGTTCTCCGAGCCAGTGGAGTCCAAATACGATATTAATTCTCGGTGGAAGTTAACGCCACCTTTCCAGGTGCCCTCCACCGCCATCATGGTATCTTTTTTTCACATCCCCTCTCAGCAGTCCTGCAATAAATTCAAAATGTTATTCACATTCATTGACCTTTTCCTCAAGGTCCATTTACATCACATATTCACATTTATGAGTTCGTCATAGTTCTTGGCCAGTCTAGTTATATTTACAAGCTAGGGGAAACAAGGTGTTACACTTTTGGTTTAATGAATGCAGGTGCTACTTTCCAACGTGCTATGGATATCACTTTCATCGACGAAAGGGACAAATTCGTGGTTATCTATCTTGATGATTTGACCATTTTTTCTAAACCTGATGAAGATCATCTGATACATCTCAAGCAGACGTTTGAGAAATGCCGCAGGTTTGGTTTGTCCTTAAACCCCAAAAAGTATCACTTTGCTATGCAAGAAGGTAAACTCTTGGGCCATATTATGTCTTGAGATGGAATTAAAACTGATCCTAAAAGAGTTGAAACTATAGACACAATAAATATCCCTAGGAATGTAAAAGAGATTCAGTCATTCTTAGGAAAATTAATTTTTTTGAGGAGATTTATCCCAACCTTTGCTGAAATCGTGAAGTTGATCACAGATATGCTAATGAAGAATAGCAAAGTGAAATGGACAGTAGAAGCCAAAGCATCGTTTGCACACATCAAGGAGGTTATAAGCGAGGCACCTGTACTGGCAAGCCCTGATTATCTAAAAGATTTCCTGCTTTTCTCATTCGACTCCGAACACACACTTGCCGCGGTACTCCTCCAGAAAAATGAAGAAGGTTTCGAGCAACCAATAGCTTTTTTTAGTAAAAGTCTTAGAGACGTTGAACTCAGATACGATATAATGGAAAAGCGAGCATATGCTATGGTGAAGGCATTAAAGGCTTTCAAAACCTACGTGTTACATTCTAAGGTAATTGTGTACGTACCCACCAGTTCCGTAAAAGACATTTTGGTTCAGTTCGACAGTGATGGGAAAAGGGGACGATGGCTTGCTAAAATTCAAGAATTTGACTTGGACATAAAACCAACGAGACTAGTAAAGGGACACGGTTTGGCTAAGATCTTAGCTGAATCCAATTTCAGAGCCCTCGGGATAAATGGCCTACAGGGATGTGAAGAGTGTGTGGACATGAACGAGCTCCATGGGCAAATAAATGCCATCAGAATCGAAGAGTAGTTTGCCTCATCATATTGATATAGAGACATAGTGTCCTACCTGTTGACCTTAAAATGGCCGAGTGACTTATCCCCATCTAAAGCCATGATGCTAAAGATGCATGCGGTGAAGTACTGTATATGCGAAAGCCAATTGTATTGGAAAGACCCACTAGGATTCCTGTTGGTTTGTTTAGTTGAATTAGAAACAGAGAAGGTCATAAACGAATTTCACGAAGGAGTGTGCGGAGGACATCACGCCTGGAGGGAAACGACTTATAACATCCCGAGGGAAGGATATTATTGGCCCAAACTATTCCCAGACGTCAACGCCAAAGTCAGAGCCTGTAACCCTTGCCAATTGTTCGTAGGCAAGCACAAACTCCCAGCGCTACCATTGGTTCCGGTCAAAATGGAAGCCCCTTCTCAACAATGGGGACTAGATTTTATAGGCGAAATTAACCCTCATTCTAGCGCTCAACATAAATGGATCTTGACTGCTACAGATTACTTCACCAAATGGGTGGAGGCTATTCCAACTAGAAAGGTAACGGATTCGATGGTAATGGATTTCCTAGAAGAGAACATTTTGTCTAGATTCGGCTTCCCCCGAAAGATAGTCACAGATAACGCCCAGGCATTTAAATATATGGCTATGGTCAGATTTTTCCAAAAGTACAATATCATGCTCGATCATTCCATGACATATTACCCCCAAGGAAATGGGCTAGCCAAGTCTTCAAACAAGAGTCTAATCACTATAATTAAGAAAGTGTTGAGCAAAAACAAAAAATCTTGGCATGTGCATTTGAAATACACTTTGTGGGCGAATCAGACAGGTGCAAAAAAATCTATTGGCACTTCTCCTTTCCAAATGGTATAGGGGACTGACGTAGTATTACCTATAAATCTAGCACTTCCCGTAATGAAACTTTGGCAAGATAAGAAAGAAGAACCAAATCATGTCACCAGAAGAATAGACTAGCTGATTGAAGTTCAACAACACAGGGCAGAAGTGGACGAAAGGCTGCAGAAATACCAGGACAATATGAAAGCGTTATTCGATTGCAAGGCCAAGGATAGAGAATTTCTCCTCGACAATTTGGTTTTGAAATGGGATGCTAGGAAGGACGACAAGACAAAACATGGTAAATTTGATCATATCTGGTACGGACCGTTCAAAGTCACAGCTCCTGAAGGGAAAAATTCATTTCTATTAGATAATTTCGACGGTAAAATCCTCAACACCCCTATCAATGAGCATTATTTAAAACACTATATGCAATAAATGGTTTCCAAAATTCCCACTGTATATACCGGTTTGTGTTTGTTTTTTATTTCACAATTTTTTTTTGGTAACTCTACTTTCATCACAAATAAAATAGGTCAGTGTTTTTCTAGAAGTACGGATATGAAATTTTCAAAGCATTCAATTCCTTTATAGCCCTGATACTCTTCGTGTTGTTCCCTTACAGGATTCTGGCTTGCAGCCCAAATGAGAGAAAGGAATAAACAGATGGTCATATATCGGAGAATCAATTCGCCGAAAACAGGTAATAGAAATTTTTTTTCCATTATTTTAGAAGAGAACAAAATGGTAAGGCAAAGGTACGAGTTCCAAAGATGTCTGTTTTTCAAACAAGTATCGCTAAAGTGCCATGATGGTCTCATAAGTATGTTGTTTTCACCTGATATGTCATTAAAAGAATGACTTCTTACTCTGGGTCCTAAAAGTTTCACCTAGATAAAGATAAGAGGTAATTAAAATAAGCAGAGGGAGTAAAGCATCTCTGAGAAAGGGTTCCAAGAGTCGGGTTTGATCCATGACCTCTATATTTCAAAATCCATACCTTTCTCCGTTGCCCTTTTTCTGTCCTCGGATTTACCTTCTTAAAAACTAGACACCTTTCTGTGGTTCCCACAAAGGGAGAAGAGGTTACGTTTTAGCTTTGGAAGCTGGAAGACATATCTTAAAAGGTAATCCAACCCTCATAACTCCTTAGTATCCTACTAAATAAAGTTATGCGTAGGTTGATCTTGACTCTTCTAGGTTTTTTAACAATGTTCGAAGGATTGAGGCTTGCTCGAAGGAAGACCCCTAGAAGTAATTTTTCCCATTTTCCCTGCGGGCTAAGGTGTTTTGAAAGTTAAAAGAAGGTTGGTCCCGAGTAATCAAAGCAAGTTGACAGACCTCCACTACGAATATTACATAGATATCATCCCTGGTATGCCTTATACAAACTGATTCCTCCCACTTCGTGCATTAAAAAGTAAAATATAAGACAAATGGTGAAAGGAAATTCACATTTGATTTCCCCCATCTAGTCCAAGGAGACGATGAAAGGAAATTCGTAAATGATTGCCCTCATCTCAACATTTAAATGCACAATTATGATTCGAAGTGGTGAAAGGAAATTCAGTAAAAAGGGCCAGATAACTTCACCGGGGTATTGAACAGGATCGCTGGCAGTGAAGCAATACCTCAGATATCTGTAAGGCTATCATACGTAAATTTCATTCTACTCTGGTAATCAACCTTTTCGAAACCGGATCTGCATCCCAAGTTCAGACAGGACTCCCCGATTAAAAGCACAAAATTTACTTTGTTTGATGCAAGCTAAAACCCAAAAGATCTGTTGAATTTCCTAGGACTGTTTTGATTATCTTAAAGTAGAACTGAATTCAGTATCAAGAAGGAGAAAGTCATCGAAAGGGCTATAGCTGAGTTTAGAACACATTTGAACTTTGAAAAGATTTTCAGAAGGAAAGACAAAATCTCTTTTTCCCTCTGTATCCCCTTCCTAAAACAAGTTTCATAGAAAGAAACTAATGACTCCATTTACCCAATACAGGCACGTGGTCTACTGTTCTTCTCGTCCCGCAGGAGGATGAGATCCCTAGTTAGAGCCTATGTTGAAGCCGCCTTTTACAAGTGGTTGAAATATAATTCTTACAATCAAAATTTGGTTTTCACGCTGCCTTCTACTCTATGATCTTTACCCGTCGAAAGCCTCAATACCCCGACATGTGAAGTAGCGATGGTCGTTATAGTCCTAAGTCATCGTCGCTTAATCGTTAAGCAAGTTTATTACTTTTATTACCTCGCGCTATCGCACTTTGGGAGTTACAAGTCGCAAGGTTTCCAAACTCCGATATGTGAAGTAGCGAAAAGGTTTTAAAAGTTTACCCAGGCTAGTGTAAGGGGTAAGTCACTTTAAACCCTTGTTAAGCACTGTCGGGGTTTCTCAACTCAACGATCGCTCTCCCGAAAAACTATACCTTCGTATCCCTGAGTCACGAAGTCGCAATTTTTATTAATTAAGCATGGGTTAATTAAGAGCTTAAGTCAGATCACATTTTTTAAACTAAATCACATCATCGCAATTTCGGGTTTTGGGGGCTAAAAGGGTAGGAGTGAATTCTCCCGATACGACGAATGCCGAAAAAGGGGGATTAATGACTAAAAAAAACTTAATTAAAGGAGCTAAGAAGGATTAATCGATGCATCAATGAAAACTTTAATACGCACCATCTGTGGAGTAATTTTAAATGTTTTTTGTGCTGATTCGTGCTACGACTCGTCAAACAATTATGGAATTTATTTGGACTACGATGAGATGACAGATAGTAGGATCTCACTTTTACTGCTAAATCTTTCTTTAAGTGATTTGACCGTTTTGTTCGCAAGGACACCAGGGGTTTAAATGACTAAGATAAGGGGTTTGTTTCATTATTTCAATTTTATTTGTATTTTGCGCGCAGAGCTTTTTCATCAGGATAACTTATGTCTGTATTTACAATTCTTACTACAGGAGATCTGCATACAAAATTCTCTTTCATGGCTCCACGAAAGGCGTTCAAGTTGGCTGCCGAGAGTTCAGATCAGGGCTCCGATGTTGTTTCTGATACTTCACCCCGAAGTATTAATACCGTCAAAACCTGGACATACATCTCTGACATTCTTCAATCTGAATTAGTGAATTGTTCAGGTGATTCCAGCGATGATGAGAAGGATGATGTGGCCACCAAATACAAACTCATCATTCAGGCAGAAATGCACAAAATAGCGGCAAGACCACGATTCCTCCTCTATTATGATATGATCAGATGGGTGCTAGACCATGTGGATATCCTGACCAGAACTATTATCAGCGAGAAGAAGGTGACAACTGGGACTTTTAGACCAGAACATTTGTAGGCAATGTATCAGCTGTCACCCACACCAAACTTCATGTACAATGCCGAGTTTCTGGAAGGTTTCAAGGAGAAGGAATGCGAGCAATATGGCAGAAACTTGTCCGATCCGATTAGGGATTGGGTTTCGCACCCCGCAAAATTCAGGGTGGATTGTAATGGAATTTATTCAATTTCCTCCTTAGAGCCGCCATTCAGGTATATAACAATGATGGCCTGTAGCTTGTATGGGAGGGAGGACACCACACACTTTTTCCTCCCGTGGGTGCCTCTGATTCATAAAGTCATTGAAGGTCTTTCTTTTGACTGGGCCAAACTGTTGTCAAACAATTTAACCAATCAAATTACCGAATATCGAGCATAGAAGGCGAGTGGGAAAGCAACTTCATTTTTCATGTCCGCCTACATCATGGACACCATTTGTTTCATGGCACCTTTCCATCTAATGAGCTGGAGCTGGACTCCATCTAGTACTGAGCCTATCCATGTCTACCACTCAAAGCTTTCGGAGGATAAGGCCAAAGAATTCATCTACGAGATCTTCAACTGGGTAATGGTGCCACTGCATGTCACCATTTTTGGCCAGCCGCCTCCCAGGATATTAGATAGCATCGCGACCAGCCTAAGTAGTGTGGCAGATTGGTATCTAGAGGCAGAATTTTCATATATTACAGTTTTTGACACTTCTGTCCCTCCATATGCCCTCCCGCTATTCCTGCCAAATAAGCTATTGTGCCATGAGATCGCCAAACAGTCTGTGCTCAGCGGAATAAGAAAGGAGCTCAAAGGAACATCAAAAAGTGTATTGCCACCCTTCCCTATTTGTATCGGTGCATATTCCTTATTATATTTTGGCCACACCAAATCCGAGGTTGTGGCTCTGGAAGAAATGAAGCTAGTAGATATTGAGTTCAAGAAGCACGACCTTAGTAAGGTTGTGAGCAATCACCTGGCAAGTTTCAGCCTGAAAAGGTATGAACACAAGGATTCCCCACATAAAAAAATATTCCGGGGCACGAGGTCCTTCGCTGAAGCCCTAAGTCAGATTCAAGCCTTGCCACCCAGAGACATGGCCGAATTTTTGAAATTTCGGGAACATCGACAGAGTTGTCTCCCCCAGATTTTATAGGGTGAAGCCCCAGAGCTTCCAGTTTCAAAGAAGACGGGAGCCAAAGGTGCAAAGGACTTGAGTCCCAGTGGGGAGAAGGACCAAGGGAAAACCAAGGAGGCTGGAACCTCAGAGCTAGGAGCCGAAGTCCCCCAAAAGTAGGAAGGAAACCCCGAAAAGGATGCACCAGGCAAGCAGGCCCAAGGCCAAGCGGAGATACCTTCATAGGGATCGGGTGACTCACTTTCACTCGCGCCAAATGAGTTGGTTACAGAAGTCACCCCGAAACAAACATCCAAGCAAATCGACAGTCCGATTGCTATTGTCACACCCTTGCAATTCACAAAGGGGAATCCTGATGCGGGATGGATTTTCAATGAAGAACTGATGCCTATTTTTGTAGAGGAACTGCCTCCCAACGAATTTTTCTTTGACAACAAAAGAAAGGTCGTGGTAAGGCAAGGATTTTATCAAAAAGAGGACGTAGTAGCTAAAAAATTTAAAATCATGAAAGATGGGAAGGCCACGAAAGAGAGAGAATTTGCAGAGGAGATAGCCAGGACACTAGGGGCTTATGCTACATCCAATCAGTACTCAGTTGCGACTTTGAAAGCCCAGTTGAAACGAAATAACCTCCTGATCAGTAAATTGGAAGCTAAGGTGGCTACTATCGAAGAAAATGTTAGGAACAAGGTGAGCAGGATCCTTGAGAAAGCCCGAACAATTGACCTACGTGAAATCGAGAAGCTCAGGTCCGACCTCGAGCAGGTGTGCTAGTCGATGCAAACTAGCCAAACATAGGTAAGCCAACAGGGGCAACAGATTATAGAGTTGCAATCGAAATTGGAGGTGGCCGATAAATAGGTTGTAGACATAAAAGTGTTCAGATCAAAGGCCGCCAAAATCCGACATAAGGTACTTACGGCTCAAAAAAACTTGTTGGTAAAGGTGAGAACCATTCAGAACCATTTCTAGATGATAGAGAAAATATTAGAAAACATTTCTTCGAGAGAAAGAGAAGCTGGGGCAGCACAGGTCACTTTCCAAGATGTTGTTATAGCTATAGTGAAGATAGAGACGGTCAGTAGATCAAAATTATCCATTGCAGAACAAACCAGAGGTAATATCTTGCTGAAGGTTTGGGAGTAGAACATATCAGAAAGCAGGGGGAGAGCTAACGAAGTAAAGAATTTTTGTGAGGAAACATTCTCTTTAATAAGTAAAGGTTTGCTAGATCTTGATAAGGAGAGTAGTGCTGGGACACTGGGCAAAATCAATATAGCTAAACATTTGTTGGACATCAAAGAAAACATGGAGGAGCAACAAGTGGAGATATCCCAGATTAGCCAGGTTGATATGACCCAAATGGACAAATGGCTAGTACAACCAAGTTTACAATTATGCTCCATCATCGCAGAGGACCGGCAAGTGGGAAAGAGTTTACCACAGCTGGCAAAGAATTGTTACACTCTTGAAGCGAGCAACCAAGAAGAGCCTTCCAGGTTGATAGCCCAGTTGGTGGAGAGGTGCATCACTTGCACCGAGCAGGCGAAAGGGAAGGCTTCTGGTGTCAAATAATGACGGATGTCTTCCTGTTCTATTTTTAGAACCCAAAGAGTAAATAAAGGAAGGTGCTCTACCCGCAGGAAGGAGGACAAAGACAAGGAAGTGAAATGCATAAATTTCCCATTTTGTAACCGAAAACTTCTGGAACGATTGAGATTCGAGCATTTAGAAGTTTGTATAAATATGCATTTTGAAGTGAGGATATTGGTTGGACCTTTCTTGGCTGATTTTAATAGAGACTTTCTTCTTTTGAAAATTAATACAAAGCAATCCGAACATTCCTGATTCTGTGAAGACTGAGTTATGAGTTTTGTTTTCTCTGTTATCTTATATTAAGTTTCATTTCTCATATATATTTCTGATGAATGCTTAGCTACAATTTAGTGCAACTTCTACTGTGGTGACCAACTTTTAGTCATCTAATCACTTGCAGTTTTTCCTCTGTATCGACTATCAGTAGGTACAAGACCTGTGAACTTTTTAGATCTCTATATTTTATGCTTCGTCGGATTACTTCTTGCCTTTTTCTTCTTATGTTTACAGGGAAAGATTCTCCCTTGATAGGAGCCTCACATTGTCCACTGCTTAATGTTTTCTCACATTTCATACATGATTCTTTAAAAAATTAACTCAGTTACGGGAGAAGGCCTTTGTTTTGTGTTCTATATTTAACATCGGATTTTGAAAGTTCTCTTTTATACGGTTAAAAAAAAATTGAATGGTCATTTTAAACCTCGAACTTTCTTTTCATTTTTTGTTCCTCCATGACTGTGCCCTTTGCAAGACAACCCAACATTGAACCCGGCCTATCGGATCAAACCAACATCGCTTTGAACCTATTTGACACCATACTTAAAACCGCCATCACTCGGGTCGAACTCGAATGTTCATGGGCTGCAATTGAACGGGATATAAGCATCCAGGAATGTTTGGAAGCAAGACAGAGATAACCTAGAAATCAGTCTTAGCTTCCTTTTCCCAAATGTTAATATTTCCCATTTTTATCTTTTACTCACTTTCGGATGCCTATACCTTGTACTTTTTATCCTTAAGTACAGACTATGGAACAACATCTTTCTGGCGTCGTTGCCAAGGACCGAAGTTACGAAACCTTTTCCCTGGGAGAACGACATTTTTGCAAGTTTCTACCCTTTGATGGTAAACAAAGGGTGAACACATTCTAAAGGCTTTTTATTTTATCATTCACTTGGTGACTCCATGTTTAAGTAAGCTGGCATCCAGTCGAAGGAACATCAGAGAAAACCCCGATGGTAAACAAACCATGCCTGTTTCCGATCCCAAAAAAATACTGAAAACAAGAGGTTTCCTTAAGCCAACCACTGTGGTCTACCAGTTTAGGTACACACAACCCAAAGCTAAGAATCCTTTTGAACCTCTAACTTCGCATGAATTCCCCCCTTAAAACCCTCAACCCAACTTTAGCTCTCCCCGAAATTAAAAATGAAATTCATCCGACAACTTCCGGCGTACATAAAGGTGAAAATCCCTCAGTAAATTTAACAACGATCGATATCCCGCTGACTCTTCGGTTAGATTTCCCGACCTCACTGAGTCTCGAGGAGTATACCATAGACTCAAATTCTACGCCCGCAAGTTCCCCTGATTAGATCTCTTGCAAATCCGAGGAACCAAGTCCTCGCATCCCTTTTCACCCTTCTTCAGTTTTCTCGTCTCTCGAAGAAGCTAAAGATTTGCTTTTAGTGTTCCAGAACCCTCTGTATAATGCATTGTTTTCCTATCCAATAGTATCAATGGCGGCCGTCGGAGGGGGAGGTGGAGGGGTTTTGGGAGGAGTAGGTGGAGGGGCTCCAGGAGGAGGAGGGGGGGGGCCAAGGGTCGCCCTCGCCTCCTAGATTTTTCACTAAAGTAGCTGCCAGAAATGCACCTTTGGTCCTGCCTGTCCCTCTTCATGACCTTCTTGAAAACTACATGAAAAAATTACCTAAATTTAGAGGGGAAGGGGACTTGACCGCGACAGAACATATAAATTTCTTTGATTAGTTCGCAAATATTCTAGGTCTCGAACACGAAGACGTATATTCGAGGTTATTAGTTCAAACTTTCTAATGATAGGTACGAGCCTGGTTTTGAAGCCTACCCATAGGTTCGATATTATCCTATGATGCCCTAGAAGACTCTTTTCTTAGACAATGGGAAAAAATAAAAGACCATTTGTACTATTTGACCGAGTTCGGGTCTTTAAAGAAAAAAAATTCAGAAACTGTTATGGAATTCATTCAAAGGTTTAACAAGTTATATAATAAGATCCCAGTCAAAGTTAAGCCATCCCCTGCAGCCAAGGTAACCTTTGCAGGAGCCTTTGAACCCGATTTCGCACTTCTGTTGAGAGAAAGGAGAGGGGCTACCCTGACCCAAATGCAAGATGACGCCGTAGAGATCAAATCTAACATGATGGCTTCTGGCAAATTAAAAAAAAAAATAGAAATGGGAAACTGTGAAACCAAACATTTGAGGGAACAAGAGGGACCCTCAGGGCCTAGTAGATCCTCAAATGATAAAATGGATGATATGGCTAGGATAATTAAAGAGATATCAAATAAGATTTCCAGAATGGAGCTAGATCAATCCAAGGTAGATCCTTTCATTAAAAGGGAATTCAGAAGAAACCCCAACCCTCAAAATCAACAAAGACAGATTAAAAATGAAGAAGAGAAAATCCAAACTCCTTTAAAAAATGAAAATTTTATAGGAGAAAATGACCTGCAAGATTTCGAGAATCTGGAAGAAGACGTAAACAATTTGGGTGATGATTGCACACAACCTCATTTAACTAAATAAGATTACAAGAATTCCTTGAACACGGAGCAACCGTCACATAAAGATGACAACATAAACAACACTGATGTTTCTGTCTATCAAGAAATGATCGATTCAATAATGGCTGAGGTCCAACATAAGTACAACCTGAGGCCTAAAAACAAACCTATGTTGACTCCTCAACCCAAGAAAATTCTTCCTAGAGGTGAAATTTATGAGCCTACCCCAAAGGAGACCGAGATACCCAATAGCAAAATAAAAGAGGTAGATTCACAGAATCCCAAAGTAAAGGAGGCTGAGACCCAAGCAAAGAAAACTAAGACAGCTGAAACACGTATACCGGTAAATAAAATCATGGAAAATCAATCAGCACAAACAAATAAGTTAGAAAAGAAGGAGTCTGAGGTTTCAACCAGAGAAACGAACAAAGGTGGGGGAGGTTTTAGCCTTGAAAACGAGATAAATAAGATCAAAAAACCAATCCCTCTGGTCGAATTAGCAAAGAATCCTGTGTATCTAAAGAAGATAACCAAAATGATAGGTTTTTCGGATCTAGAAAGTCACTCTGATGTGATAAAATTGGAAGATGATAAGCCTAATATCACTTTTGGTCCACATTTCAAGGGTGCCAGAGACATCGACACTCCCTTCTATATTACCCTGAATGTGCATGATCGACTGCTGCATAACTGCATGCTAGACTCTGGAGCCTCACATAATGTGATGCCCAAGCCTATTATGGACAGACTAGGCCTCGAGATCACCAGGCCTTATGGAGATCTCTACTCTTTATATTCAAGAAGAGTTAAGTGCATGGGTATGATAAAAGATTTAGTAGTCACTCTTGCACAGGTTCTAATGAAAAGCGTCCTGATGGATGTAGTTATCGCCGATATACCTCTGAAGTATGGCTTGCTACTATCTAGGTCGTGGGGAGCCAAACTTGGGGGGTCTCTTCAACTAGACATGACCTACGCCATGATTCCTGTGTTTGGTGGACAATTTACTCAGCTATACAGGGAAACGAGGTTAGCATACACAGTGAGCGACCCACATAATCCTAACAATTATCCTATTTATGTTGTCGATCAAGATCTAGGGAATTGTATTTTGTCTTTTGATCATGGTGTAAATGGTTGTACAGAAGATAATTACATAGATGAAAATGAATCAGGAAAGATAGATGAAGATATGTATAGCACTGGAATTTGGAAAATGTTTTTTTACGGTGCCTTGTCTTATGAAGGAGCAAGTGCAGGAGTACTGTTTCTAGCACCTGAATTATTCCTTTCTCTTACAGGCTTCAGTGGGATATAGACTACACCAATAACGTATGTGAGTACGAGGCCCTAGTCTTAGGGTTGGAAGCTGCTAGGAAGCTGAACATAAAAAACTTGGAAGTATACGGAGACGCAGAGTTGATAGTGAAACAGATAAATTGACAATACCAAGCCAAACACCCAAGATTGAGATCTTACAGGAATTGCACCTGCGATTTAATAGAAAATTTCTTCTCGTTGGTAAATGTTCATTTTATCCTGTGCGCTGAAAACCTGCAAGTCGATTCATTAGCCAAAGCAGCCTCAACCTTCCCCCCCCCTACAACTTTCAAACTAAGGTACCACATAGAGGTGAGGAATAGACCTTCCATACCAAACAACATCCAACACTGGAAAGTGTTTGAGGATGACGAATAAATCAAGAAGTTCCTCGAAATGGTGGACGACTTCGTCGAAACTCAAATTGACCAAGAAAACCAAAACGACCACACATGGATCATGAAAGAGGGAGAGGATCCTCAGGGGTTCCAGGAAAAGATCACTAATCATCACATGTTAGTTTTAAAGAACAATCAGATTCCAAAGGGACTAATCCCTCTAAGAAGACTGTTCGAACAAAATGATATGCCCTTAAAATCTACTTTTCAACCCCAACCATAAGAGGTTGAAGACTGTGACATAGGAACCAAAGAGGAGACTAGGATAGTAAAAATATCAAAGTATCTCCCTCCTGAGACAAAGAGTAAATATGCTGATCTACTCGAGCAGTATAAAGACGTTTTCGCTTGATCGTTCGAATAGCTGAGGACCTATGACACCACTGTGATTGAACACAAGATACCCCTAAAGCCTGGTGTCAAACCTTTTAGAAAAAAACTCAAACAAATCAATCCTATTTTATTGGCCGTGTTCAAAAGGGAAGTCAAGAAGCTCCTGGATGCAAAAATAATCGTACCACTGAGATACGTCGACTGGGTAGCAAACCTGGTCCCAGTTAGAAATAAAAGTGGGGAGATCAGATTGTGTGTTGATTTTAGAAATCTAAATAAATCATCCCTCAAAGATAATTACCCCCTACCCAAAATGGATCACATTTTAGAAAATGTAGTTGGGGAAAATAGGATGTCAATGATCGACGGGTTTTCCGGGTACAATCAAATTGTTGTCAACGAGCACGATAAAGAAAAAACAGCCTTCACCACCCCTTGGGGTACATTTATGTATGACAAGATGCCTTTTGGTTTAATGAATGCAGGTGCTACTTTCCAATGTGCTATGGATATCGCTTTCATCGACGAAAGGGACAAATTCATGGTTATCTATCTTGATGATCTGACCGTTTTTTCTAAATATGATGAAGATCATCTGATACATCTCAAGAAGACGTTTGAGAAATGTCGCAGGTTTGGTTTGTCCTTCCACCCCTAAAAGTATCACTTTGCTATGCAAGAAGGTAAACTCTTGGGCCATATTGTGTCTTGAGATGGAATTAAAATTGATCCTAAAAGAGTTGAAGCTATAGACACAATAAATATCCCTAGGAATGTAAAAGAGATTCAGTCAATCTTAGGAAAAATAATTTTTTTGAGGAGATTTATCCCAAACTTTGTTGAAATCGTGAAGTTGATCACAGATATGCTAAAGAAGAACGACAAAGTGAAATAAACAGCAGAAGCCAAAGAATCGTTTGCACGCATCAAGAAGGTTATAAGCGAGGCACCCGTACTGGCAAGCCCTAATTATCTTAAAGATTTCTTGATTTTCTCATTCGCCTCCGAACACACACTTGTCATGGTACTCCTCCAGAAAAATGAAGAAGGTTTCGAGCAACCAATAGCCTTTTTTAGTAAAGTCCTAGAGACGCTGAACTCAGATACAATATAATGGAAAAGCAAGCATATGGTATGGTGAAGGCGTTAAAGGCTTTCAGAACCTACATGTTACATTCCAAGGTAATTGCGTACGTACCCACCAGTTTCGTAAAAGACATTTTGGTTCAGTCTGACAGTGATGGGAAAAGGGGACGGTGGCTTGCTAAAATTCAAGAATTTGACCTTGAGATAAAACCGACGAGACTAGTAAAGGGACAAGGTTTGTCTAAGCTCTTAGTTGAATCCAATTTCAGAGTCCTCAGGATAAATGGCCTACAGGGATGTGAAGAGTGTGTGGACATCAACGAGCTCGATGAACAAATAAATTCCATCAGAATCGAAGAGAAGTTTTCCTCATCAGATTGGTATAGAGACATAGTCTCCTACCTGCTAACCTTAAAATGCCCGAGTGACTTATCCCCATCTAAAGCCATGATGCTAAAGCTGCATGTAGTGAAGTACTGTATATTCGAAAGCCAATTGTATTGGAAAGACCAACTAGGCTTCCTGTTGGTTTGTTTAGTTGAATCAGAAACAGAGAAGGTCATAAACAAATTTCACGAAGGAGTGTGCGGAGGAAATCATGCCTGGAGGGAAACAACTTATAACATCCTGAGGGAAGGATATTATTGGCACAAACTATTCCCAGACGTCAACGCCAAAGTCAGAGCCTGTAACCCTTGCCAATTGTTCGTAGGCAAGCACAAACTCCCAGTGCTACCATTGGTTCCAGTCAAAACGGAAGCCCCTTTTCAACAATGGGGACTAGATTTTATAGGCAAAATTAACACTCATTCTAGTGCTCAACATAAATGGATCCTGACTACTATAGATTACTTCACCAAATGGGTGGAGGCTATTCCAACTAGAAAGGCAACGAATTCAGTGGTAATGGATTTCCTAGAAGAGAACATTTTGTCTAGATTCGGTTGATCCCGAAAGATAGTCACAGATAACGCCCAGTCATTTAAATCTATGGCTATGGTCAGTGTTTTCCAAAAGTAGAATATCGTGCTCAGTCATTCCATGACATATTACCCCCGAGGAAATGGGCTAGACGAGTCTTCAAACAAGAGTCGAATCGCTATAATTAAGAAAGTGTTGAGCGAAAACAAAAAATCTTGGCATGTGCATTTGAAATACGCTTTGTGGGCAAATCGGATAGGTACAAAAAAATCTATCAGCACTTCTCCTTTCCAAATGGTATACGGGATCGACCTAGTATTACCTATAAATCTAGCACTTCCCGTAATGAAACTTTGGCAATATGAGAAAGAAGAACCAAATCATGTCACGAGAAGAATAGACCAACTGATTGAAGTTCAACAACACAGGGCAGAAGTGGACGAAAGGCTGCAGAAATACCATGACAACATGAAAGCGTTATTTGATCGCAAGGCCAAGGACAGAGAATTTCTCCTCGGCGATTTGGTTTTGAAATGGGATGCTAGGAAAGAAGACTCAAAAAAACATGGTAAATTTGATCATATCTGGTATGGACCATTCAAAGTCACAACTCCTAAACGGAAAAATTCGTTTCTATTAGAGAATTTGGATGGTAAAATCCTCAACGCCCCTATCAACGAGCATTATTTAAAACACTATATGCAATAAATGGCTTCCAAAATTCCCACTGTATATATCAGTTTGTGTTTGTTTTTTATTTCACAATTTTTCTTTGGTAAGTCTACTTTCATCACAAATAAAATAGGTCAGTATTTTTCTAGAAGTAGGGATATGAAAATTTCAAAGCATTCAATTCCTTTACAGCCCTGATACTCTTCGTGTTGTTCCCTTACAGGATCCCGGCTTGTAGCCCAAAATAGAGAAAGGAATAAACAGACAGTCATATATTAGAGAATCAATTCGCCGAAAACAGGTGATAGAAAATTTGTTTCCGTTATTTTAGAAGATAACGAAATGGTAAGGAAAAGGTACGAGTTCCAGAGATGTCTATTTTTCAAATGAGTATCGCTAAAGCGCCATGACAGTCTCATAAGTATGTTGTTTTCACTGATATGTCATTAAAAGAACGACTTCTTACTCTGGGTCCTAAACGTTTCACCTAGATAAAGATACGAGGTAATTAAAATAAATAGAGGGAGTAAAGCATCTCCAAGAAAGGGTTCCAAGAGTTGGGTTTGATCCAAGACCTCTATATTTTGAAATTCAGACCTTTCTCCATCACCCTTTTTCTGTCCCTGGATTTACCTTCTTAAAAACCAGGCACCTTTCCATGGTTCCCACAGAGGGAGAAGAGGTTACGTTTTAGATCTGGAAGCTGGAAGACAGATCTTAAAAAGTAAGCCAGCCCTCATAACTCCTTAGTCTCCTACTAAATAAAGTTATGCGTAGGTTGATCTTGACTCTTCTAGGTTTTTTAACAGTGTTCGAAGGATTGAGGCTTGCTCGAAGGAAGACCCTTGGAAGTAATTTTTCCCATTTTCTCTGCAGGCTAAGGTGTTTTGAAAGTTAAGAGAAGGTTGTTCCTGAGTAATCAAAGAAAGTTGACAGACCTCCACTGCGAATATTACACAGATATCATCCCTGGTATTCCTTATACAAACTAATTGCCCCCACTTCATGCATTAAAAAGTAAAATATAAGACAGATGGTGAAAGAAAATTCACATTTGATTGCCCCCATCTAGTCCAAGGAGACAACGAAAGGAAATTCATAAATGATTGCCCTCATCTCAGTATTTAAATGCACAATTATGATTCGAAGTGGTGAAAGGAAATTCAGTAAAAAGGGCCATATAACTTCACCGAGGTACTGAACAGGCTCACTGGAAGTGAAGCAATATCTGAGATATCTGTAAGCCTGTCATACACAAATTTCATTCTACTCTGGTATTCAACCTTTGCGAAACTGGATCTGCATCCCAAGTTCAGACAGGACTCCCCGATTAAAAGAACGGAATTTACTTCGTTTTATGCAAGCCAAAACCCAAAAGATCTGTTGAATTTCCTAGGACTGTTTTGATTATCTTAAAGCAGACCTGAATTCAGTATCAAGAAGGAGAAAGTCATCGAAAGGGCTATAGTTGAGTTTAGAATGCATTTGAACTTTGAAAAGCTTTTCAGAAGTAAAGACAAAATCTCTTTTTCCCTCTATATCCCCTTCCTAAAACAAGTTTCACAGAAAGAAACCAATGACTCCATTTACCCAATACATGCATGTGGTCTACTGTTCTTCCTGTCTCGCAGGAGGATGGGATCCCTAGTTAGAGCCTATGTTGAAGCCACCTTTTACAAGTGGTTGAAATATAATTCTTACAATCAAAAGTTGTTTTTCAGGCTGCCTTTTACTCTATGATCTTTACCCACCGAAAGCCTCAATACACCGACATGTGAAGTATCGAAGGCCATTATAGTCCTAAGTCACCGTCGCTTAACCATTAAGCAAGTTTATTACTTTTATTACCTCGCGCCATCGCACTTCGGGAGTTACAAGTCGCAAGGTTTCCAGACTCCGATATGCGAAGTCGCGAAACGGTTTTAAAAGTTTACCCAGGTTAGTTTCAGGGGTAAGTCAATTTAAACCCTAGTTAAGCAGTGTTGGGGTTTCATGACTCGGCGATCGCTCTCCCGAAAAACTATACCTTCGTAGCCCCGAGTCGCGAAGTCACGATTTTCATTAATTAAGCATGGGTTAATTAAGAGCTTAAGTCAGATCACGTTTTTTAAACTAAATCGCATCATCGCGATTTTGGGTTTTGGGGGCTCAAAGGGTAGGAGTGAATTCTCCCGATATGGCGAACACCGAAAAAGGGGGATTAAAGACTAAAACAAACTTAATTAAAGGAGCTAAGCAGGATTAATCAATGCATCAATGAAAACTTTAATACGCACCGTCTACAGAGTAATTTGAAATGTTTTTTGCACTGATTCATGCTATGACTCGTCAAACAATTATGGAATTTATTTGGATTACAATGAGGTGATAGATAGTAGGATCTCGCTTTTACTGCTAAATCTTTCTTTAAACGATTTGATCGTTTTGTTCGCAAGGACACCAGGGGTTTAAATGACTAAGATAAGGGGTTTGTTTCATTATTTCAATTTTATTTCTATTTTGTGCGCAGAGCTTTTTCGTCAGGATAACTTCTGTCTGTATTTACAATTCTTACTACAGGAGATCTGCGTACATAATTCTCTTTCATGGCTCCACAAAAGGCATTCAAGGTGGCTGTCGAGAGTTCAGGTCAGTGCTCCAATGTTGTTTCCGATACTTCACCCCGAAGTATTAATACTATCAAAACATACATCTCCGACATTCTTCAGTCCGAATCGGTGAATTGTTCAGGTGATTCCAGCGATGATGAGAAGGATGATTTGGCCACCAAATACAAAATCACCATTCAGGCAGAAATGCACAAAATAGCAGCAAGACCACGACTCCTCCCCTATTATGATATGATCATATGGGCGCTAGACCACGTGGATATCCCGACCATAACTATTATCAGCAAGCAGAAGGTGACAATTGGGACTTTTAGACCAGAACATTTGCAGGCAATGTATCAGTTGTCACCCACACCAAACTTCGCGTACAATGCCAAGTTTCTGGAAGGTTTCAAGGAGAAGGAATGCGAGAAATATGGCAGAAAATTGTCTGATCTGATCAGGGATTGGGTTTTGCACCCCGCAAAATTCAGGGTGGATTGTAATGGAATTTATTCAATCTCCTCCTTAGAACCGCCATTTAGGTATATAGCAATGATGGCCTGTAGGTTGTATGGGAGGGAGGACACCACACACTTTTTCCTCCCATGGGTGCCTCTGATTCATATAGTCACTGAAGGTCTTTCTTTTGACTGGGCCAAACTGTTGTCAGACAGTTTAACCAGTCGAATTACCGAATATCGATCACAGAAGGCGAGTGGGAAAGAAACTTTGTTTTTCACGTCCGCCTACATCATGGACACCATTTGTTTCATGACACCTTTCCCTATAATGAGCTGGAGTTGGACTCCATCTAGTACAGAGCCTATCCATGTCCACCACTCGAAGATTTGGGAGGATAAGGCCAAAGAATTCATCTACGAGATCTTCAACTGGGTAATGGTTCCACTGCATGTTGCCATTTTTGACCAGCCTCCTCCCAGGATATCAGATAGCGTCAAGACTAGCCTAAGAAGCATGGCAGATTGGTATCTAGAGGCAGAATTTTCGTATATCAGGGTTTTTGGCACCTCTGTCCCTTCATATGCCCTCCCGCTATTCCTGCCAGATAATATATTGTGTCATGAGATCGCCAAACAATCTGTTCTCGGAGGAATAATCAAGGAGCTCAAAGGAGTATCAAAAAAGGTATGGTTTCCCTTCCCTATTCATATCGGTGCATATTCCTTGTTAGATTTTGGCCATGCCAAAGCCGAGGCTGTGGCTCTAGAAGAAATGAAGCTGGTAGATATTGAGTTCAAGAAGCACAACCCTAGTAAGGTTGTGAGCAATCACCTAGCAAGTTGCGTCCTGAAGAGGCATGAACACGAGGATTCCCTGCATGAAGAAATATTCCGAGGCGCGAGGTCCTTCGCTGAAGTCCTAAGTTGGATTCAAGCCTTGCCACCCAGAGACATGGCCAAATATTTGAAATTTCGAGAACACCGACAGGGTTGTCTCCTTTCCAAATGGTATACGGGACCAATGTAGTATTACCTATAAATCTAGCACTTCCCGTAATGAAACTTTGGCAAGATGAGAAAGAAGAACCAAATCATGTCACGAGAAGAATAGACCAATTGATTGAAGTTCAACAACACAGGGCAGAAGTGGACGAAAGGCTGCAGAAATACCAGGACAACATGAAAGTGTTATTCGATCGCAAGGCCAAGGACAGAGAATTTCTCCCCGACGATTTGGTTTTGAAATGGGATGCTAGGAGAGAAGACTCAGAAAAACATGGTAAATTTGATCATATCTGGTATGGACCATTCAAAGTCACAGCTCCTAAAGGGAAAAATTTGTTTCTATTAGAGAATTTGGATGGTAAAATCCTCAACGCCCCTATCAACGAGCATTATTTAAAACACTATATGCAATAAATGGCTTCCAAAATTCCCACTGTATATATCGGTTTGTGTTTGTTTTTTATTTCACAATTTTTCTTTGGTAAGTCTACTTTCATCACAAATAAAATAGGTCAGTATTTTTCTAGAAGTAGGGATATGAAAATTTCAAAGCATTCAATTCCTTTACAGCCCTGATACTCTTCGTGTTGTTCCCATACAGGATCTCGGCTTGCAGCCCAAAATAGAGAAAGGAATAAACAAAAAATCATATATCGAAGAATCAATTCACCGAAAACAGGTGATAGAAAATTTGTTTCCGTTATTTTAGAAGAGAATGAAATGGTAAGGCAAAGGTACGAGTTCCAGAGATCTCTATTTTTCAAATGAGTATCGCTAAAGTGCCATGACGGTCTCATAAGTATGTTGTTTTCGCTGATATGTCATTAAAAGAACGACTTCTTACTCTGGGTCCTAAAAGTTTCACCTAGATAAAGATAAGAGGTAATTAAAATAAGTAGAGGGAGTAAAACATCTCCAAGAAAGGGTTCCAAGAGTCGGGTTTGATCCATGACCTCTATATTTTTAAATCCAGACCTTTCTCCGTCGCCCTTTTTCTGTCCCTGGATTTACCTTCTTAAAAACCAAACACCTTTCCATGGTTCCCACAGAGGGAGAAGAGGTTACGTTTTAGCTTTGGAAGCTGGAAGACAGATCTTAAAAAGTAAGCCAGCCCTCATAACTCCTTAGTCTCCTACTAAATAAAGTTATGCGTAGGTTGATCCTGACTCTTCTAGGTTTTTTAACAGTGTTCGAAGGATTGAGGCTTGCTCGAAGGAAGACCCTTGGAAGTAATTTTTCCCATTTTCTCTGCAGGCTAAGGTGTTTTTAAAGTTAAGAGAAGGTTGGTCCTGAGTAATCAAAGAAAGTTGACAGACCTCCACTGCGAATATTACACAGATATCATCCCTGGTATTCCTTATACAAACTGATTGCCCCCACTTCATGCATTAAAAAGTAAAATATAAGACAGATGGTGAAAGAAAATTCACATTTGATTGCCCCCATCTAGTCCAAGGAGACAACGAAAGGAAATTCATAAATGATTGCCCTCATCTCAGCATTTAAATGCACAATTATGATTCGAAGTGGTGAAAGGAAATTCAGTAAAAAGGGCCATATAACTTCACCGAGGTACTGAACAGGCTCACTGGAAGTGAAGCAATATCTAAGATATCTGTAAGCCTGTCATACGCAAATTTCATTCTACTCTGGTATTCAACCTTTTCGAAACTGGATCTGCATCCCAAGTTCAGACAGGACTCCCCGATTAAAAGAACAGAATTTACTTCATTTGATGCAAGCCAAAACCCAAAAGTTCTGTTGAATTTCCTAGGACTGTTTTGATTATCTTAAAGCAAACCTAAATTTAGTATCAAGAAGGAGAAAGTCATCGAAAGGGCTATAGCTGAGTTTAGAATGCATTTTAACTTTGAAAAGATTTTTAGAAGTAAAGACGAAATCTCTTTTTCCCTCTATATCCCCTTCCTAAAACAAATTTCGCAGAAAGAAACCAATGACTCCATTTACCCAATACAGGCACGTGGTCTACTGTTCTTCCCGTCCCGCAGGAGGATGGGATCCCTAGTTAGAGCCTATGTTGAAGCCACCTTTTACAAGTGGTTGAAATATAATTCTTACAATCAAAAGTTGGTTTTCAGGCTGCCTTTTACTCTATGATCTTTACCCATCGAAAGCCTCATTACATCGACATGTGAAGTATCGATGGCCATTATAGTCCTAAGTCACCGTCGCTTAACCGTTAAGCAAGTTTTTTACTTTTATTACCTCGTGCCATCACACTTCGGGAGTTACAAGTCGCAAGGTTTCCAGACTCCGATATGCGAAGTCGCGAAACGGTTTTAAAAGTTTACCCAGGTTAGTTTCAGGGGTAAGTCACTTCAAACCCTAGTTAAGCAGTGTCGGGGTTTCACGACTTGACGATCGCTCTCCCGAAAAACTATTCCTTCGTAGCCCCGAGTCGGGAAGTCACGATTTTCATTAATTAAGCATGGGTTAATTAAGAGCTTAAGTCAGATCACGTTTTTTAAACTAAATATCATCATTGCGATTTTGGGTTTTGGGGGCTTAAAGGGTAGGAGTGAATTCTCCCGATATGGAAAACACCGAAAAAGGGGATTAATGACTAAAACAAAATTAATTAAAGGATCTAAGCAGGATTAATCAATGCATCATTGAAAACTTTAATACACACCGTCTATGGAGTAATTTTAAATGTTTTTTGCACTGATTCGTGCTATGACTCGTCAAACAATTATGGAATTTATTTGGATTACGATGAGGTGATAGATAGTAGGATCTCGCTTTTACTGCTAAATCTTTCTTTAAATGATTTGACCGTTTTGTTCGCAAGGACACCAGGGGTTTAAATGACTAAGATAAGGGGTTTGTTTCATTATTTCAATTTTATTTCTATTTTGCACGCAGAGCTTTTTCATCAGGATAACTTCTGTCTGTATTTACAATTCTTACTACAAGAGATCTGTGTACATAATTCTCTTTCATGGCTCCACAAAAGGCATTCAAGGTGGCTGTCAAGAGTTCAGGTCAGGGCTCCGATGTTGTTTCCGATACTTCACCCCGAAGTATTAATACTATCAAAACATACATCTCCGACATTCTTCAGTCTGAATCGATGAATTGTTCAGGTGATTCCAGCGATGATGAGAAGGATGATTTGGCCACGAAATACAAAATCATCATTTAGGTAGAAATGCACAAAATAGCGGCAAGACCATGGCTCCTCCCCTATTATGATATGATCATATGGGCGCTATACCACGTGGATATGCCGACCATAACTATTATCAGCGAGCAGAAGGTGACAATTAGGACTTTTAGACCAGAACATTTGCAGGCAATGTATCCGTTGTCACCCACACCAAACTTCACGTACAATGCGAAGTTTCTGGAAGGTTTCAAGGAGAAGGAATGCGAGAAATATGGCAGAAAATTTTCTGATCTGATCAGGGATTGGGTTTCACACCCCGCAAAATTCAGGGCGGATTGTAATGGAATTTATTCAATCTCCTCCTTAGAACTTCCATTTAGGTATATAACAATGATGGCCTGTAGGTTGTATGGGAGGGAGGACACCACACACTTTTTCCTCCCATGGGTGCCTCTGATTCATATAGTCGCTGAAGGTCTTTCTTTCGACTGGGCCAAACTGTTGTCAGACAATTTAACCAGTCGAATTACTGAATATCGAGCACAGAAGGCGAGTGGGAAAGAAACTTTGTTTTTCATGTCCACCTACATCATGGACGCCATTTGTTTCATGACACCTTTCCCTATAATGAGCTGGAGTTGGACTCCATCTAGTACAGAGCCTATCCATGTCTACCACTCGAAGCTTTGGGAGGATAAGGCCAAAGAATTCATCTACGATATCTTCTACTGGGTAATGGTGCCACTGCATGTCGCCATTTTTGACCAGCCGCCTCCCAGGATATCAGATAGCGTCAAGACTAGCCTAAGTAGCATGGCATATTGGTATCTAGAGGCGGAATTTTCGTATATCAGGGTTTTTGGCACCTCTGTCCCTTCATATGCCCCTCCACTATTCCTGCCAGATAAGCTATTGTGTCATGAGATCGCCAAACAATCTGTTCTCTGAGGAATAAGAAAGGAGCTCAAAGGAGTATTAAAAAAGGTATGGTTGCCCTTCCCTATTCATATCGGTGCATATTCCTTGTTAAATTTCGGCCATGCCAAAGCCGAGGTTGTGGCTCTAGAAGAAATGAAGCTGGTAGATATTGAGTTCAAGAAGCACGACCCTAGTAAGGTTGTGAGCAATCACCTGGCAAGTTGCGGCCTGAAGAGGTATGAACACGAGGATTCCCTGCATGACGAAATATTCCGAGGCGCGAGGTCCTTCACTGAAGTCCTAAGTCAGATTCAAGCCTTGCCACCTAGAGACATGGCCGAATATTTGAAATTTCGAGAACACAGATAGGGTTGTCTCCCCCAGAGCTTCCAGTTACATCAAAGAAAACATGGAGGAGCAACAAGTGGAGATATCCCAGATTAGCCAAGTTGATATGACCCAAATGGACAAATGGCTAGTACAACCAAGTTTACAATTATGCTCCATCATCGCAGAGGACCGACAAGTGGGAAATATTTTGCCACAGCTGGTGAAGAATTGTTACACTCTTGAAGCGAGCGACCAAGCAGAGCCTTCCAGGTTGATAGCCATGTTGGTGTAGAGGTGCATCACTTGCACCGAGCAGGCGAAAGGGTAGGCTTCTGGTGTCAAATAATGACAGATGTCTACCTGTTCTATTTTTAGAACCCAAAGATTAAATAAAGGAAGGTGCTCTGCCCGCAGGAAGGAGGACAAAGACAAAGAAGTGAAATGCATAAATTTCCCATTTTGTAACTGAAAACTTCTGGAACAATTGAGATTCGAGCATTTAGAAGTTTGTATAAATATGCATTTTGAAGTGAGAATATTGGCTGGACCTTTCTTGGTCGATTGTAATAGAGACTTTCTTCCTTTTGAAAATTAATACAAAGCAATCCGAATATTCCTGATTCCATGAAGACTAAGTTATGAGTTTTGTTTTCTCTATTATCTTATATTAAGATTCATTTCTCATATATATTTCTGATGAATGCTTAGCTACAATTTAGTGCAACTTCTACTGTGGTGACCAACTTTTAGTCGTCTAATCGCTTGCATTTTTTCCTCTGTATCGGCTATCAGCAGGTACAAGACCTGTGAACTTTTTAGATCTCTATATTTTATGCTTTGTCAGATTACTTCTTGCCTTTTTCTTCTTCTATTTACAGGGCGAGATTCTCCCTTGATAGGAGCCTTGCATTGTTGGTTGCTTAATGTTTTCTCACATTTCATACATGATTCTTTAAAAAATTAACTCAGTTACAGGAGAAGGCTTTGGTTTGTGTTCTATCTTTAACATCATATTTCAAAAGTTCTCTTTTATACGGTTAAAAAAAAATTGAAGTGGCATTTTAAACCTTGAACTTTCTTTTCATTTTTTGTTCCTCCATGACTGTGCCCTTTGCAAGACAACCCAACATTGAACCCGGCCTATCAGATCAAACCAGCATCACTTTGAACCTATTTGACACCATACTTAAAACCGCCATCACCCGAGTCAAACTTGAACGTTCATGGGCCGCAATTGACTGGGATATAAGCATCTAGGAACGTTTGGAAGCAAGACAAAGACAACTTAGAAATCAACCTTAGCTTCCTTTTCCCGAAGGCTGATTTTTCCCCTTTTTATCTTTTACTCACTTTTGGATGCCTAGACCCTGTACTTTTTAGCCTTAAGTACAGACTCTGGAACAACAATTGTAATGGAGCTCTGCTCTGCTGGAGGTTGCCCCCTTGAAGAAGCAAGTGAACATTGCTCTCAATAATCAAAGTTCTCTTTCTGGTGTTATTCGGGTATCATTTTGGTAATATTGTGCTATTTTTCTAGTTATATTGTTGTTCGTCTGCCATTTCTAGCTATGTATTTCTGTTCTACATACTTTTTTATATCTGGAATATTACAAGTGGTATCAGAGCACCTTCTTAGGTAGAAAATTGTGGGTTAAATTTTTTTCAGGGTAGAGATGTACTCCGGTTTCTTTAAGCTACAGATATTTGTCATTACACGCATAAACCCACAATCAGGGATTCATACACACAGGAAATATAAGTGGTACTTCAGTAAACATCTATTGGCCACCCTTGTAACCCTTGTTGGTACCCCTTCGAGTGGTAGCGCATCAGACATCACCTGTATATAGATCGACCTAGATCTCCTGAAACCCTCCATAGATAAACCGTTCAACCACCTGACTGTTATAGTGCCACCGAGAACAACACTTGGCAAGATACTCTCTAGTACCTGGGTAGTTGGGTAGTACGGCTAAGGGTACAATCTAGCTTCCTTAGTTGGTGCCATGATATATTGGGCCAAGTACTACTATTGGACCCTGCACGTATATCAGAGAGCTATAACACACGACAAACCCTTGAATACCCTAACCCTTGGGAAGGAAATAGAAATAGAACCAATAAGATCTATTGTCGTGCTATAGTATCTTCTGCATTCTGGCTACGAAATTACTACACATTTCTTCATGTTAAGCATTTGGGCATTTTGTCACTGCAGTATTCTTCAGGTTGGAGTATAACTTTGTAGGAGTAAAAAAAAAAAAAAAAGAGTATAGTGGTCCTGCCAGCACACTTATTTGGGACCTGTTCCATTGGATTCCCTTTTTCTCCCTAATCACAGTCATACCCTTCATTTTTCATCCTTTTTGTTTCAATGGACCCGACCCCTTCCCAGTTTTCCTATTTTTTCGCCTATCCCATTATATTTCCCTACAAGCACTGATCAACATGGTACCTATCACTTCTAAGTCTTTTTTTTTGTGGTCCCACCCACCCATTTTTTCCTTACCTGCACTTCCCCTCTCCAAATGGCCATCACTCGCAACCAAGATCTCCAAAATTCCATCAATCAAGCCCATGTATCCTTCAAACATCTCACATATCAGTTGGATTCCACCAATTCCTGCATTGACACCTTGGAAGCCAACCTCACGACCCAATTGACCTCCCTCCAATCTGTTGTCAATCAATTGTTGAACTGCCCTATGAATCCTTCTTCATCAGCAAAACCCGATGTTGTTGATTCCTCTGCGTCTCCACATTTTCACTCCAACTCCATTCATCGTGAACCTCATCTTCCCCATGTAGAGGTCAATAAATTTGATGGCTCCGATCCTACAGGTTGGGTCACTCAAATGGAGCATTATTTTTCGCTACATGGTATTACTAACGAGTTGGACAAACTTCGCTATGCTGTCCTCTATCTAGATCCTGAATGCTGGTAATGGTGGCAATGGCGCAAAAATTCACTTCAGGGGTATATTGCCTTGACCCAGTTTATTGTTGATATCTATGCCCACTTTGATACTGATACCCACTATCTAGGTCGTTTGATTAAGTTGAAACAGTCAAGCACAGTGGAATACTTCATCACTGCTTTTAAGTATTTGGCCTTTCAAACAGAGGGCATGTCAGATGCGTTCTTTCATGAATGATTTATCAGTGGTCTCAAGGATGAAATCTGATCCCAGGTTCTCATGGCCCACCTTCTCACTTGGTTGGAAGATAATCAACATGCTAAAGAGGCGCAACAAGTTGTTTTTTCCCAGAACAGAAAACCCCCTTTTGTTCCTCGCCCTCGACCCGCTAATCCTAACCCTCCTGTTACTCCCCTCAAGGTCCAAAAACTAACTAGGGCTGAAATGGTTGAATGCCAACTAAAGGGTATTTTCTATAATTGTGATGAAAAATATTTTACGGGGCACAAGTGTAAGGAACAAAAACTATTTATGGCCATCTCAGAAGATGTTCCTGAAGAGGATGTGATAGTTTCCCTTGTTGAAGAACCCTCCCTTCTCGATGCCACCCAAGAGTTTTCTGACCCACCTAAAGTTGACCCACTTATTTCCTTGCATTCCCTCACTGGCTTCTTGACCCCTCGAACACTCAGGATCATTGGCTACATTAAGCACATGAAGGTCATCATCCTTGTTGATAGTGGTAACACCCACAATTTTATTCATCGTTGCATTTCCCAGGAAACCAATTGCCATATTCGTGTTGTCAATAATTTTCAAATCATGATATCCAATGGTGGGTCCATGAAATGTGGTGGGCGGTGTGAAAATGTTCATCCTCAAATTGTACATTACCAACTGAAATATCATATGTTTTCCATTGACATAGAAGGTTCTGACATTGTGCTAGGTGTTGAATGGTTACGCACTTTGGGTCCCATTCTTATGGATTTTAAGGAATTAACCATGCAATTCCAACAAGCAGGACAAAAGTATCAATTCCAAGGTCTCACAACTGGTTCTCCTAAGATAATTAGTTCCCACCATATGAAAAATATCCTTAAGAAAGGCCACTCCAGTATCATTTCCCAACTCCAATCTATTCAAGTCATTGAGACACCCTCTGTGCATCTTAACCTTCAAGTTATCCTTTCCAAACATCAAGTTGTTTTTTCCACCCCTCAGGGCCTTCCTCCTTCTCATGGTGTTCATGATCATTCCATTCCCCTTGTTCCTGGAAGTCTTCCTCCCAATGTTCTCCCTTATCACCACACCTTTTCCCAAAAGAATGAAATTGAGAAAATAGTGCAGGAATTGCTCCAAGTGGGTGTTATCTACCCCAGTACTAACCCTTATTCTTCCCATGTGGTCATGGTACTTAAGAAAGAAGGTACTTGGTGCATGTGTCTCGACTTTCATGCCCTCAATAATCTCACCATCAAGGACAAGTTCCCCATTCATGTCATTGATGATCTCTTGGATGAGTTGAGTGGTGCTCAATACTTCACTAAACTTTATCTGTGTTATGGCTACCACCAAATATGTATGCAAGAAGTTGGCATACCTAAGACTGCCTTTCGAACTCATGAGTGTCATTATGAGTTTTTGGTCATGCCCTTTGGCTTGTATAATTCCCCCTCAACCTTCCAAAGCCTCATGAATCATGTCTTCGATCCTTTTCTCTGTCATTTTGTCTTAGTTTTCTTTGATGATATTCTCATCTATAGTAAAAATTGGCAATCTCATCTTTCCCATGTGGATCAAATTCTCCATCTACTATCGTAGCACCAACTTTTCCTCAAACAATCTAAATGTCCTTTTGGCGACTCAGAAGTCGAGTACTTGGGTTGCATTGTTGGAAAGGTTGGTGTCAAGGTGGATCCTAAAAAGATTGAAGCTATGCAAGATTGGCCTCACCCAAAGATTCTCAAAAGCTTGCATGGATTTCTTGGTTTAACCAGTTATTATTGTAAGTTTGTTAAGAATTATGGAAAGATTGCGACACCTCTCACTTCTCTCCTTAAAAATAATTATTTCACTTGGACTCCAATAGTTGTTCAAGCTTTTCAAACCTTGAAGATGGCTATGTGCACCACTCCAGTCCTGGACCTTCCTGATTTCACAAAGACCTTTGTCCTGGAATGTGATGCTTCCGAGAAAGCAATTGGTGTCATCCTTATGCAAGAGGGTCAGCCTTTGGCCTTTACCAACAAACCATTGTCAAAGAGAAATTTGAGAAAATCAATCTATGAAAAGGAAATGTTGGCTATTCTAAATGTCATGGATCTTTGGCACCCTTATCTATTGGGGAGACGCTTCCAAATTAAGACAGATCATCAAAGTCTCAAGTATTTTCCGGAACAACGCCTTTCCTCCCCTAAGAAACAAAAATGGGTGACTAAGCTCTTTGGATCTGATTATAAGATCATTTACAAGAAAGGAAAAGACAATGTGGTTGTTGATGCACTTTCCAGAAAATATGAAGATGAAGGGTCTATTTTTTCTCTCTCCTTCATTGTACCAGATTGGCTCCAAGTTGTTCGCCAGGAATGGCTACAAGATTCCAAAAGTTCGCATCTGATACAAAAATTGTAGTCCAATTCTCCAGTCTCCTCAGGGTACTCTTGTCTCAATGATGAGCTTTGATACAAAGGTCATTTGTATTTAAGTACACAGTCAAAACTTAAATCCACAGTACTTTCTTAGTTTCATGCTACACTCACAGTTGGGCACTCAGGGTTTACCAAAACCTATGACCAAGTAAAACATTCTTTTTTTTGGGATGGTATGAAACAAGGCGTTCATAAATTTGTGGCTGAATGTGATGTGTGTCAATGCAACAATGACGAAACAGTCAAATCTCCTAGGACACTACAACCGCTTCCAATTCCATCTGCTATTTGGCGGGATATCTCTATGGATTTTAATGTAGGCTTACCTAAATTGAGAAATAAATCAGTCATCATGGTGGTAGTTGATCGTCTTTCCAAGTATGCTCATTTTTGTGCTCTTCAACACCCATTTACAGCCTCCACTGTGGCTCAACTTTTCATGGATAAGGTCTTCAAGCTTCATGGCATGCCACATTCTATTGTTTATGATCGCAACCCAACTTTCACAAGCAATTTTTGGCAAGAACTGTTCAAGCTCCAAGGCACCCAATTGCATCTCAGCACAACTTATCATCCCCAGATTGATGGTCAAATTGAAGTGTTCAACAAGTGTTTGGAAACATATTTGAGGTGTTTTGCATCAAAAAGGAAAAATCAGTGGGCTCAATGGTTACCACTAGTTGAATGGTGGTACAACACTTCTTACCATACAACTACCTGCATGACTCCTTTTGAAGCAGTATATGGACAAAAGACACCTTTAGTTCTCTCATATTTTCCAAGTGTCTGGAAGGTCTGGGCAGTTGACCAAACGCTTATAGTTCGAGAGGTTGTTCTCCGTACCCTCAAAGAGAATTTGGTCATGGCCCAGAATCGCATGAAGAAACAAGCAGATCAATGTCGCTTTGAACGTCAATTTGCAGAAGGGGATCAGGTGTTTCTTCAACTGCAACCTTACAAGAAAACTTCCCTCAAGGTTTACCATTGTCAGAAACTGGCGCCCAAATTTTATGGTCCTTATACAGTTCTCAAGCATGTGGGATAGGTGGCCTATCAGTTAGCTTTGCCCAATCATTCTAAGCTCCATCATGTTTTCATGTTTCCTTCTTAAAGAAGGTGATTGGAACTAAGTGCCAAACTCAAACTGACCTTCCCGAGTTGGATGAAGAAGGCTCCATTTGGCTATAGCCACAAGCAGTTTTGGACTAGTGTGAGCGTCGTCTGCGTCAAAAAACCATCGAGGAAGTGTTAGTCCAGTGGAAAGATACAACTCCAACAGATGCCACTTGGGAACCAACTACTATTCTGCAACAATTTCCTCATCTCAAGCCTTGAGGATAGGGTTATTTTTAAGGGGTAGGACATGTTAGGGACCTAACCCCTCACATAGGTAGAATAATGTATTTCCATGTAGTAAAGTTCAATATTAATAAGGCCTAGCAATAAGTAAATAAGTCCAATGTAAGAATACCTAATAGAAGCTTTCGCTTCTAGAAGGATCTTCCTCTAGATTGTTCTTTTGATAGACATATTTAGTATAAATAGGAGTCAAGGGTATGAGAAGTTTTGTCTTGGATATTATGGTAATAGAGCTCTACTCTACTAGAGGTTTCCCCCTCGAAGAGGAAAGTGAACATTTCTCTCAGTAATCAAAGTGCTCTTTCTGGTGTTATTCGGGTATCATTTTGGTAATATTGTGTTGTTGCTCTGGTTATATTTTTGTTCATCTGCCATTTCTAGCTATTTATTTTTGTTCTGCATACTTTTATATATATGGAATATTACACACTGACACATTTTAAAAGTTATTCCAGATAAAAATGAACACGCTGTAAATTTTGTCCCAATAAAAATAAAAATGAAGATGGAAAACAATATATTCATACAATTATTTCCCAATTGACAAATTTTGTGGATGAAAGGTTTTAAAGATAATTTAAATTTCTAAATTTCTAAAAATAAAAAACCTAAAACTATAAATTTAATAAATTTAATTTAATATTATCAAAATATATATTTTTTTAAATTTATAAAAAAATTAATCTGTCCAACCTCTATCAGAAGTTGTCATTTGTTAATTTGTGATTGATCAATCTTATCTTTATGTGTGTCTTGACCTTAATCGACTCGCCCTCTCCAAACTGCGACTGGAGGTCATCACTCACTAAGACGAAAAATATAGTCTCGTCTCTCCAACCCCTATAAGAAGTTGTCATCTGTTAATTTGTGATCGATCAATCTTCTCTTTTAATGTATCTTTGTCGACTCCAAACTACGACTGGAGGTCATCACTCACTAGGCAATATAGTGAGTATAAGATAATCCTTACATGTTATTGTCTTGGTTTTGTCACTTGAGTGAGAAAAACAACAACACTTGCATGTATAGATGAGTCTGCTAGACAAGACAAAAGTTTTGTGAGTGGGTTAAACAATCTAAACACATATGTAAACAAATAAATAAACTAAAACAACTAAGAAATAAAAGTTATAAAGCATGAGAAGCTTAGAACCATGAAAATCAAACCATGACCAACATAATGCTACCAATGGATCAATAGATTAGTAGGCAAAACACCGTAGATAAATTTTAGGGACTAATGAGTCCTCTCTTCCTCCTTGGGAGGGATCTTGAGTTCCCTAATTGAGAGCACTTCACTCTCTACAATGGAATAAATGATAAATGGAAAACAAAAACAATGCCTATTCCCTCAAGAGGTGAGTGGAATGGCCTATTGCAATGGTGTTTGAAGGCTCCAAAGAGAAAAGAGGATTCTCAAGGGAGAATCCTTGTAGCATAACAATACTATGAAGATCTTGGTTTCTTAGTGCACCCATGGCTCTTATTTATGACATTCATACATGGAAAAATGTAATTGGTTCATAGTGTGAACAAGGGGCCTTTTAGGGAACCCTCTAGACCTTGACCAACCTCCAAGTTGGATTTCACTCAAATATGAGAGTCAAATCGTGTTGGGGGTTGGTCCATAAGTGGTTGAGGGGCCGACAAGATCCATAAATGCACCACTTAGAGGAGTGCATAGTCACGCATTTTGTGCATAGTGCGTTTTGAGGCCTATGTTGGCCTGCACATTGTGCACGCGCTCCCTTTGATGACTTTGCACATTTCAATTTTTGACCCAATTGTATAGTTTTTTCCCTTTTGAATGCATTTTGGTGTTGTAGGTGGACTAATTGTTGCTGGCATTGATGTGTTCTTTAACCATTTATGTGCAATGTTGCAGACGATTTTTCAATAATAATAGGTGCCCCCTTATGTGTGAGGTTAGGAGCATACATATAGCCTAGATACATCAATGTTTCTTTCCCTGAGAGTGCCATTGTGATGAAGAGTGAAGAGAGAAACTACAAGAGCGATCCACCAGATGGAGAGGGAAAACTGTGGGACCCAAACCTTTCTCTAAGGAGAAAAAGGAAAATATGTGTACAAACGAAGCAGGCATGCCCCATGCTTGTGTCATGTAACCAAAATGTGAGACTATAATCGAAGATGGATGCTAATGTAGATAACTGCAACACCCTCGGGGGGGTTGATAACGACAGATAATAGTTCTGAATGGTGAACGGACTCTGAAGGGAGGCATGGATGATTGTAAGAATTGTCATTGACTCATAGGCATTGATGGCCTAACGAATTCATAGGTCTTCGGCTGGTATGAAACAAATGAAATAGTCACATAGTAAGACCCACCGTAACATGGGAGTTTGTTGAAGTTGAATTTTATGGGGATCAACGACATCAGAAAGAAATGATGATTCTCTTCATGTCGTCTAAGACTCCTCATTGTAAAGGTAATGAGAGTCAAGATATTGCCTCCCTTCTAAAAACTGTGATGGTGTCGACAGAAAGGGAGGCCCGACGCCAAGAAGAAAGGGGCTTCTTGAAATCCACTGAGTGAGAGGTGATATCGGGTACTGACGGGTAACATGAACAAAGTGAAAGTATTGTGAGACTCAAGACTTCCCTTAGTTGGGGATTTTGAACGGTGAATGGCAACAACCATAAAACTGAATCTAATTTCAAGGGGACTACTAGATATGGGGTTAAATTGTGCCAGAGGCTAACAAGGTGGAAAAAATAAGAGATCATGGGTACGTGGACTTGGGATACTCGAGGTTTGTGAATGATGTCAGAATAAAAGAGTGGATGCCCCAACCAAGGGCGACATGGGTTGCTTTGCCAGAAAGAAGAAGGCCATCAAAGATGACGATGAAAAAGCTATGTATAAGTTTTTTCTTTATGGTTGGCAGAATCAACAACTAGTTTGGACACGTACTCACGTTACACATGGTCGTGTTATCCAACTGCTAACACTATAACCTCTAGGTGTGCCTAGCTGCCCCATGCGTTACACACTAGATTAGTTGGGGGGAGTTGAACTCGAGACCTCTTTGGAACTTCATTTTCACGACACTTGCCAATTGAGCTGCCCCCCCTGGGGAAAAAGCTATGTATATGTTGTAAACAAAGACTTTATACAATTACCAAATAAATAAATAATGAATTGGGTTGAGTTTACAGATACAGAAACGGGTTCCCCAGTGAAATATGGCTTGGCCTGTGAGGGCGCAAGTTTGTGAAAGAGAATTGTGGAGGGTGGGGGCCCCATGGGTGGGTTTCTATATTAGGTAAATGGATGGAGGACAATCTACAGATGGGAAAACTAATGGTGGATGAAATGGAGGGCTAATGAAACTGCAAAGATGCAGTAAAATAAAACCGCAATGATATGACATGGGAGTCCATTGGGAAGGTGTTGGGCCCCAACAACCCCCTTCTTCTTTTTTTAATCAAAATCTAGGGTCCCTCAAAATTTTACTTGGATTCTTAGTTTTTTTTTCCTTTGACTTGATTGGATTGGTATTGGTTTTCTTTGTTTCGAGGTTGGTTTGAGTTTATATTCTTTTCTGTTGTTTGGTTTGAATTTCATGAAATTCAAATGCCATTTCATTTTTCTTTCTACAGAGTTTTGATGTTGATGGACGAGCTTCATAATTTGGGAGTTTGTTATTACCTCTTCCTTATTGAATTTATCTCTTGTGAGAATGGCTTGGTTGAAGACATGGATTAATAACAATGATTTTACAGGTAGAAAGTTTATTGCAACACATCTTTTCTATGACATTTGTTCACATTTGATCAAATTTGAATGAGGGAGAGACGAACATAGAAATCTTAATTTAAACGAAAACATTAATTTTTATCAATTGTTTACTTTCGTTTAAATTATGATTATGTTTTCATTTTTTGCTCATTAGCAATCATTTTCACAAAATTATTTGGTAGGTTTAATTAATTAAATTATTTTGTTAGTTTACATCTCATTTCAAAAAAAAAAGAATTATCTATCATTTGTTTGATTTTGTGAAAACCCAAAATTAATATTTTTCTCCTCTCCATCAACTTGAAGCTTCTAGAATTTTAAGATCATATTTGAAAGGAAAATATAAATAATATTTGTTTACAACTTATAGTTAGTTTTTAGTTTAAATTCATTTTAATTTTATTGTTCTAGATTTTGTTTTATTCACAGTTTTAAGGTTATTAATTTGGTTTCTTTTTGTTTCACAAGTTTCTATTATCAGTTATTTGGTACGAATATGATCATGGCTTGATTTAATTATCTAAATACGTTCAAGATAATTGATCCAAAAATAACATTGGATTGCTGCAAATAATTTATGAGCAACAATAGATAAGATTTGGAAATGCATTCAAGAACATACAAACAATTTTGCGGGACTGATTGCAACCAAACCGTGAGGAATCTGAAGAAACGGTTGAAAACCCATCTGCAAAATGGACCCATTTAGCTTACTTTGGAGATTTCCCCCCCCCAAAAATGCACGATTTGAGAGATATTTTTGTTTCTTTACGAGGCAAATTTCAGGTGGCGGAAATTATTAGTGACGCCCAAACTATTCATTCATTGCATAAATATATGAGAAAGTTCAGAGCCTGAAGAGATCCAATAAATTGAGAGGAGGATTTTTATCCTTTCTTTTTTGTATATTATTTATTTTTTAAACTTTTTCTTTTCAAAAGGAGTAACAAATGGTTGGAATTTTGGGAGAATGGACCAGTATTTTCAAAGAAGAATATGAAATTCTAGATTGTTTAATGGCTTTTGTTCTGTGAGTAAAATGGTTTTGTTTTCATTATAATATCTTCATATTCTTTGAGTAATTGATTATGCATTGATTTAAATTAGTTTTAGTCTGTTTTATTAATACATGGTTAATTGCTATTATTTATGTATTAATTTTGTCAATCTTTAAGAGTCTATTATCCCAATTATCTTGATCTTGGCGATTGTATTATTTTGATACAAATCTTGTATTATATTGAGTTTATTCATGTAATTCATATTTGTAAAGATATAATTGTTCAATTGAAATTTTTCTTATTGTCGATTAATCTATTATATCTTCACTAAGGATCATGATTTGAAAGTTGTTCTTTCTGCAATTTAAATAAAATTTAAATTGTCTGTCAAAGTGATTTTTATCCTTACACTGTCACAATCTTAGAATTATACAACCTTTTGCTATAGATTTCTCTTAACAGACAGGTTGTTGGAGCAGTGTTATGCAGGAAGGCACAACCAAAAGTTCTCTTTAAATATTGACCAGTTATAGGTTAATGATTTTCTTTTTGTTTTGATTTATATTCTGTGAATGTAAATTAACATTTAAGCTTAAATACTTTGTTTATTTAAGTTAAACCATTATTATTTACATTCATTTATTTTCCTTTTTTAGTGTCACTATTAAAATTAGATTAATAGTATGTTCTAAGATCTATTTAATTTTTCATGAGATTTGGTTCTCTTGTACGACCTTAGTTTATAAGGTTTCTAGTAAATCTTGTACCCATGTAAAACTTGTAAATTTTGTGAATTTATGTAATTAAGTGCAAGGTTATCTAATCTAATAGATCATTGTAAATACTCAAAATCTGATAATTAGTAGTTAGGATCTTAAACAACTTTTCATTTATTTATTAGATCTCTTTATCGGCTAACGGAGCCATTAAACCCGTCAAGGGTAGTTATTCCAAACGGGTTGGGTTATTTAGACAACCTCAGACCGGACTATTCTCTTCCAGTTGATGGTGTGTCATAAACGCCCGTCAACAAAAGGTTAGCAATATGATGAGAAGAAGTATGGGGTTCATTCTTAGGAATGCAAAAGACTATCAGGACTCCCATCCCTAGGGGGTGAAATCAACATGAGTGTCAAGTTGCCTAGGGGAACTATGAATGGGACAAATCATGTGGGGGAGAGTACTACCGGGTGACAGTACCCAAATGCAGTAGAGGTAAAGGTACTGTAGATCCGGATGTGGGAACCCTATAGGTAAATATCATAGGGTTTGAATGGGATATGCAATTGATTTACAAAGGGAATAATTACATGCCAGGGTCAAACATATACCTGAAGGGGTTGTGACGCTTTGATGAACAAGTACATGCACACATGAAAACCAAATACCCGACATGAACAATATCTAATGACAAAGAGCATATAACAATTATTTGATAAAACTGAAAGCGAGCATGCGTACCTAAACATAACATGAGAAAAATGCTCCCCCGGGTCCCAGTACAGATGATGACCCGGGGAGTGTGAGTGCGTAGATGGTGGGACCATAATCCCATAACTGAGAACGGATAGGAAAACAGAGGCTCTGAGCTCCTGTAACATGGTGTGGAAGTTGGGAAAAAGGGTCTATATATGGCTGGTGGGCCCACAATGCCACCTCATTTGTACCTATCACTGTAGCTTAATTGATGAGGTTGTTCTGAGGAGATTTGGAGATTGCAGAAGCGTGAAGCGACCGATCCAGGAGTGGCGAGAGATAGGTTAGTGGTCATATCCTCCTGCACTGTGTGAAATTCTTAATTTGTAGGTATGGACTATACAGAGGGCTGTGCAATCCCTTTTTTGGGTATGGGCCCACCAGTGCACGGGAAAAGGAGGCATGGGTATAATCTCTTTTCCTACGCACAATGTGCGGCTGTTTCTGACACAACTGCGCAAGGGATGGGAAGACAGTCGTGCATGAGATGCGCAATTTTTTTTCCAACAGTTGCGCATTAGTGCGCAGCTGTGCAAAGAACAGGCATGCACATGTGCTCACCTGTTTGGGTGAAAGCCGCGCACTTGAGGCAAGGCTAAGGGTTTGAAATTTTTTTAAGTTTTGATGTTTTTTATGGATATGGAGGATAATCAAGTGTTTATGTGTGGATACAGGTGATCAACATATTCTGGATATCACGATGTCAGTGCACTGGAGAGAGTGCAACTGGGACCATCTATGGGAGGTGATGAGAGCACAACCAAGGGTTCAAAGACACTTGGAAACATGTGGATTGCTCAAGTTCTTCGACTGCCCTCTGATACAGTCACAGGAGCTCCTACTTCAGTATCTTATTTGGATGTGAAGCATTGATCTGCAGTTCTTCACTGTTCGAGGTCAACAACTGACATTCTCAGCCACCGTGGATGTACATTTCTTGACAGGGCTCCCATTCTGTGGGATGGCCCTTCCTATTAACCCCCAGCTATCGGGGGACAAGCGAGTGGATGACTTGGTGGCTCACCATTGCATGGGGCCGAACCCAATGTCAGGTACAATCATCCAGATTGAGTCAATCGATGATCTTCTGACAGAGTGCATCTTCTCTATGGTGGTGAGGATATACGGATCCTTGGGGACTCAACAGATCATTGGAGGTCAGATAAGGATAGTGGAGCGGGTCCTGGATGGGGACCATTTTGCATGGGGTGTGCTTATGGACACCAAGATGATGGGACAGGTGAACCGGTGTCGACGAGTGGACTCTGGTGATTTCGCATTCAAGTCTATTATGGTGGCCTGGTTTCTTAAGAGGGTGCCTTTGTTGCACTCAAGGATTCTAATCGAGTCCACGAGGCCATGAGAGTCGCGTCTAATGCAGTGGGCCCATGTGTTGGCCCAACATGGAGGGGGAGAGGGTGGCCACTACTTCACGACCATGGTGGCACACATGTGGTGATAGATGCCACAAGTGATACTGAGGTATCCATACATGGGTATGGACTACCGCCATGATTCAGACATGATGTTGCCTCCTGGGGAGGGTTGGGATCAATGAGGTACATGTTTTTGGATTATGTGTTTATGATTTCAATAGATAGCATTGTTTACATATGTATATATGAATGTTGACACTATCTCTGGTGTTTTTTTGCAGATGTGGGGCCCTGAGGCTGAGAGGCGGAGATGGTCAGGAGCCAACTCCCTGGGATCCAGTGCAACTAGTGCCTATGGAGATGAGGGCAGGACAAAGGCAATGACGAGATGACGTTGGTGTTGGACTAGCTAGAGATTCGTAGGCAGTGGCTGGAGTGATGTTGGAGGACATGCGTCGATGCTTCGAGCAGGTTTTATAGGGCGTACCAGAGGGCATGTGGGCCCATATCTAGGATGAGTAGGTCCTGGACAATGTGTGGGTATTCCAGCAGAGTGGAGAACTGTGGTCTGTCGAGCGATAGTATCAGGGGCAACGATGACTGGTCGACTGCCTCTTGGACTTGGAGTGCCTCTAGCTAGTGGGGCACCTCTAGCTGACATAGGACCTGGGGGGGAGCTCTAGGGGCATCGTGAGTGTTGGTTTTTGTATGTATGGGATGGAGAGCCCATTTTGTATAGGGTAGTTGATACCCATTTTTGTACCTATAATGTTGGGGGGACTCATGAGCCTGCGGGCAATTTGTACATGTATTTTTGTAAATATTGAGGATTGTCATGATTATATATATATATATATATATATATATATATAGATAGATGGATATATATATTTTGGATTATACAATGATGTTTTAATGTGATAAATGCCAATCTAATACTAGGTTATCCATGTGATCTGCTACTTGATTATGTTGTCTTGGAATATGTGTAAATGTGATTGAATCAAAGTTGTGAGATAATAGTCTAAATTGCAGGTATTTGCAAAAGAGTCAAGGATCGTGAACATGATATACATTATTGAGCTGCAGGACGACAAACTGAGAATCTAAGAGAATGCTAAGGTGATGAATGTGGCAGTGATTTCCCTCGGCGAGGAGACCAATGATGGCGTCATATTTGGCTTGGTTGTTGGTGTCCGACCCCAAACATATGCCACTGGAGTGGAGCAGGACATGTGAGAGAGTATAGATGGCCCAAGTGGTCGAAGCGAGATTCTAGGTCCAGCAGTTGGCACCGATAGCATAATCAATGTGGTAGGTTGATGGATGATGCATCTGTCAATAACACGGATGATAGATCAGATATGAGGATTGGTGGTGAAAAATAAGAATAAAAACTCTACAAATTTGTACAAAGAAAACAACCTAAGGTAGGATGGCTACTCTCAGGCATAAAAATTCTTTAAGTACAACCCGTTGATGGGTTCTTTGAAAGGATAACCTTTTGGAGAGACCAAGATGTAGGCACCTTTAGTGAGGAAATGTTGGACGATGTAGGGTCCATGCCATAATGACTCAAATTTTCCATGGCCTAGAGTATCATGGGCGATATCATAGGCTAACATGAAATCACCTTCGTTTAATGAGCAAAGGTTGATATGGCGGTCGAAGGTGGCTTTGGACCATTTTTTAGCTGCCTCATTATGTTGTAATGAATATTGACGATCTTCATCAAGCAACTCTAAGGTCAAAAAGTGCTACAACATTGGAGCAGTGTCAGGTAATAGCTTGATGGCAGTGCGTAATGTGGGGATTTCTCACTCTATAGGGAGGGTGGATTCGATCCCATGGACGAGGTGGAACAGTGTAAAATCAGTGGCAGTTTTGACTGTCGTGCGATAAGCCCATAACGTGGAAAACAACATATGATTCCAGTTGGTCTTATTTTTGTTGACGGTACATTGTAGCATGGTTTTGAGGACTTTGTTGACAACCTCGACCTATTAATTGGATTGAGGGTAGTATGGGGAGGCAAACTCATGGGAGAAGCCTAATTTTGAGGATAGCTCTGCAAAGATATCATTCTCAAAATGTTTACCATGGTTGGACACTAGTTGTAGTGGGACTCTGAACCAGGTAATGACATGGTTGAAGAAAAAATGCAATGTTGTGTCAGTAGTGTTGTTGAAAGTGGGCATGGCTTCGACCCATTTAGTAAAGTAATCAACGACCACGACAATGTAATTGTTTTCATTTCTGGATGGAGGATGACAAGTCATGAAGTCTATGCCCCATTTCAGAAGGGGTCGGCTGTGATGACTAGATGTAGAGGAGCTGGTGGAGCTCGTGCTTTATTTGCATAAAGTTGGCATTTGTTTCAACGCTTGACAACGTGGATGTAGTCATGAAACAATGTGATCTAGAAGTACCAAGATCGAATGATATTTTGGGCGGTAGACATACCTGAGAGGTGGCCACTGCAAGCATCATTGTGGCAATCATTCAAGACTCTTTTGGCTTCATCAATGGTAAGACGTCGCCAAAGAATGGTATTGACCTCACATCGGTAGAGAATGTCTCCGATGAGGAGATATCGGGGGGCCTGACGACAAATGCATCGATGATCATCTCGAGAAAGATGAGACCCAAACTGCAATGTCTAAAGGTAGATGAGGAGGTCATCGTACCACGGGTCATCATAAGGGATGAGGAAGAGGTGTTCGTTGGGAAAATCCTCATTGATGGGGGAAACTTTGGCATCTGAGGGAAAAGTCGTAATGAGTTCGACGAGGACAAGAGATTTCTTTATTTTGGGAGTAAATAACTCTAGATCATATTCCTGGAGCCTGCATAGATGATTTTAGGGGCGAAATTTCGCCCATGGGCGAAATTTAGGGGCTTCCAATTTTTTATTGGGCGAATTTTTTGTATTAAAGTGATTTTTTAAAACTTATATCATTAGCCCGTAATTTATTTTAGGGGCAAAATCATGTACAGGGTTAGCCCATGTTTTTAGGAGAGATTGAGGAAAAAAATTATATTTCGCCCCTGCAATTTGGAGGGACAAACTTCCATTAGCCAAATTTCTAGAATTATGGGAATTTTTGATAACTTCTTCGCCCACCCATTTGGTAAAATCGGGGTTTATGGTTTAATTCGCCCAAATTTTGTGGTATGGGCACTGGGTAGCTACATTTTGACCCTCAAACCTGGTATAAATTGTATGGGATTTTCTCTCTCTAGTGACCATCCCGAAAATATCTAATTCCCCACAGCCTGGTTTAAATATATTGAATTTCGTGCTTATTTCCCCTCGACGGAATGGAAAAAAGGGCAAGAGTCAGAGATGCTAGTGGTGGAGCCGCCTGTTCAGAGCAGAAGAAACTAGAATTTGTTACAGTTATTAGCGTGGTGGAG
>ML805364.1:96691-111795 GCA_009831015.1 Picea engelmannii | reverse complement strand
CAGTGGCTAACTGTACCAACCATGGCTTGGTATGTTTTTGTGGTTGTAGTTTACACTTATCAACAACTTTAGGGGCTATATAACTCAAATTTGAACCAAGGTCAATTAAAACAGACACTAGATGGTTGGAAATCATACCTTCTGTTTCCACTACTGAAGCTTGGTGGTCAGCTTGGTTATCATCCAAGGCTGCATAGATTTGTGGCACACTCCTGGCCACATCGTTGACGGTAGTAGCTTCCTAGATGTTATAAATCCTCTGACTATTCTGTTGTCAATGTGGACAGTCTCTCAATAGATGTTCTTCCCTGCAACCCCAACATTTCAAAGGTTCTCTCTTTGGGTTATCAATCTTCACTGATATGGGTCTAGAAGTTTTATTTCCGCTAAAGGAGCGAAAATTCTGTTGGTGCATACTCCGGGCTGGGAAGCTCATTCTTGGGTACTTCTTATAGTTCTTAAATCCTGGGGATTTAATCCCCTTTTTCTGAAATCTTGAACTATTCTTTTGTTTCCATCCTTCATGAGGTTCTGCTCGATGCCCAAACTGTTCATGACAATAGGTTTCCTTTCGAATAGTGCCTTCTAGAGTCTTTGGCTCATCAAATTCAATTCTATTCCGATAGTCCTTAGGAAGTCCACTGTTGAAGCGTTGCACCTTTGCCTTTTCCACTTTTATATAAGGTACATACCTCAACAAATCGAGGAATTTGTTGACATATTCTTCTATAGTGAGTTGTCCCAGTTTAAGTTCATAAAACTCTTTAGTATTTTCGTCGAAATATTTTTCCGACAGATACTTATTCCGGAAGTACTTCTCAAACCGTTCCCAAGACAGGTCCTCTTTGCGAACCCCTTTCACATTCTTAAGGTCTTCCCACCAAATGGAGGCCTTTCCGTTCAAGTTGAAGGTGGCCACTCGGGCCTTCATATTTTCTGAATAGTCATGGACTCTGAAATACTTCTTTATTCCAGGTAGCCAAGCCTCTGCTTCCTCTCCCTTCTTTATTTCACCGTCGAAGGAGGGTGGTTTGGCTTTTCTGAATTCTTTGAATTTTTGACCTTTGGAAGACTTTTGCTTCTTTTGTTTCCTTCGGGGATAGGAACTGGTTCTACTACTAGAAGAGCCCTCTGAATCGCCAGCTTCCTTCTCAGAGGAATCATCTGACGCTTGTCCTTTACCTCTGGGGTGGACCTTTTTCGAGGTGCTCCTCTCAATGTGGCCACTGATATGACCATGTTTCTAAGTTTCAGGTTCATGCTACATTTGTCTTTGTAGATCGGATAAACTCTACAGTAAAACCACGTTAATTTCTATTTTCTTTTCTTGTTCTTTCATCATCCTTTCATTGTCAGCCTTACAGATTTGTAATTCGACCATGAGGCTCCTCACAGTCTTGGCTAGATCTGGAGGGGTCCCTACTGCCCTCCTTTCGTCAAACTCTTCGTCTCTATTGTGGGAGCCCTCTTCCACTTCATGGTGAGTCACCATTTTATACGTCTGTAATTTCCCGCGGCCGATCGTCCGCTTAGGTGCAAAAGACAAACACTAGTTGTTAGTCAATATTTATGTTTATTTATAACCAGTACATAATTCATGTTTTTTACATGTACACACACAATAGGAGTTTTCATTCTTAACTTCGTCTTTTGATTAGGAAGGTTAAGACAGGGGGTTACTCCTTTTAGGAGTGTTCCGAACGGAGCTTCTGCCCAACTCGTTCATGAACCCAAGGAGGCCAAGTGTTGTAACCATGCTCTGATACCAATTTGTCACACACCCACTACGACATAGTAAATTTTTCGCCTTTTCTCGAGGGTCAGAGTCCCTGAAATCCTACAGGACTTAGCAGAGGCTAGCTCTTCCCTTTCTCCACCTCCATGTGATCGTTGATCATGATCACAGACCAAACAACTAGGCGCCTTCTCGCATTTCGTAACTCAGCGGTATAAGCGAATTGAGTCTTTCGACTTTACAAACCCCGAAATGCCAAAATGTCGAAGAGGCTTCGATCAGCAATTAGCCCCCTGGGCTATGCCTTGGTCCATATGACCACTTCTCATAAGACTGCAATCTTATTCCCTTCGGGACTTAGCAATACAAGAGCCTGACCTCTTGTCAACGAGACTCCTGAATTCCCGATTTCTGATTTTCCGATGTGGCCTTTGTCACATTAGCCCTCCTGGCTATGCCCTGATCCAAGTGACTTCTCCTCATAAGACCTCTGTCCTATTTCTTTCTGGATTTATGAATATGAGAGCCTGACCTTTTGTCAACGGGACTCCCGAATTCCCAATTTTTGAAATCCCAATGGACTCTTCCTTTCGGGATTTTACCAAAATCCTGGATTGTTGTCACATGTCCTCCCTCAGATGGACGGTCCTCGTCATTTCATGATTTTCGCGACTTACAACCCCCAGTGACACAAATCCTCTGTCCACTCGAATCCCCGGTATTCGAAATACCGATGGACTCTCGATCTCTGCCATGTGTCCTCCATGGATGGACGGTCCAGATTGTTTCGGGACTTCCATCATGGAGTGTCCCGATCTCTTGTCCTTGAGACCTCCAAAATCCCGAAGTCCAAATCCCCGAAATGGGCAATCTCATGACACGTATCCTCCCTAGATCGGACGGTCCAGATCTATTTCGGGACTTCCCATGGAATGACCCGATTTCTTGTCAACGAGACCTCCGAAATCCCGAAGTCCAAAATCCCAAGATGGGTGATATCGCGACACGTAGTCTCCCTTAATCGGACGGTCCAGATCTATTTCGGGACTTCCATTGTGAATTTTCCCGACCTCTCGTCATTAGGACTTATGAAATCCCGAAGTCTGAAATCCTGAGATGGGTGATCTCGCGACACATGGCCTTCCTTAATCAGGCAGTCCAGATCTATTTCGGGACTTCCATTGTGAATTTTCCTGACCTCTCATTATCAGGACTTTCGAAATCCCGAAGTCTGAAATCCCGAAGTCCAATTCCTCTTTCGGGACTTTCGCCTTTGTTCACGAGGGCTTAACCCTCATGCATCTCCTGACAGATCCAACGACTGTTGGGTTTTCTAACCAAGATCTGATGGTTCATATCTGTCCCACGCTGTGCACTCTCCTGCTGCTCCCTGGATGTGGAAAAACCAATGGTCCAGATACTCCCACGGAAAAGGGTTAAGGCATTTAGCACCCTCGTTTCTTCCTCCAATCTAACAGTCGTGAATGACCGTAGATCTTTCGACAGGATCTCGTCTGTCAATCGGTAATTATCCCTACGCTGCCATTTCAGGATTTCAAAAGGATCATTCTTCCTCATATAGGGTTACTAAGACTTGCGCCTTCAAATCCTTTTCCAGTTTCTTGGTGAGATTTCCAAGAAGGGTGTCTCTATGGGGAGATCTATCCAGGGTATTACCTGAGATGGATAAGGGTATAGATTTCCCGAGAAAAGACTTGAAGTCTGAATTAGATCGATATGCATATAAATAGCGATTTATAAAACATAAGCCATACGTGGTCTTTCCATTATAAGCATGCAACCACCATTTCTGGTCAAAACACCACACAGACAGTCTTATACTCAAACCATTCATAAATTGCACAGACTATGAGCATACATATCAGCATATAAACTTCAAGATACAAGATATAAATCACTTATCAGAAATAAAACTAGGTGTGATTGCAACTGCTGAGAGGGGTTCTCATTTCCACCCAACCGTAGGCTCAACGACTCCCAACGAATTTACCACTAGCCACCCCCGAGCTAAGACCACGATGCCACAAGACTGCGTCTCTGTTTTCCAGTGACCGAGAACGAAGGTTGCTCTCCTTCTTCTCTGCTATCACTCACTCTGTATTTTCCAGAGTTCTCCTCTTCCTCTTTCCCTCGCATCTGCCCCCGATCCACACTCTTCTTGCCTTTTCTCCTTTCGGCAAGGTCGCGTGTGGCATGATCTTCCTCGTGGTGGTCAGGTCTAAGGACTCTACGGATGGGCGGTTCATCCCCCATCCCTCATTACTCATGAGGAGCCATTTACCTACCAACCCGGCGAGTCATTTAATTCGAGGCCAGTGAGCCACTCTTGGTTCTCCGGGCCAGTGAAGTCCAAATATGGTATTGGTTTCGGTGGAATTTAACGCCACCATTCCAGGTGCCTTCCACCACCTTTCTCCAGCCATTGTGGTCTCTTTTTCAGCACATCCCCTCTCAGCAGTCCTGCAATATATATTCATAATATTATTCACATTCATCGACCTTTTTCACAAGGTCCATTCACATCACACATTCACATTTCTGAGTTTTCCACAATACTTGGTCAGTATAGTTATTTTTACAGACTGGGGGAAATAGGGTGTTACAGTCCATAGACACTCAAAGGTTGGTAGAGCTTCTCTTACAATGATACTTTTAATGAAAGGCCCCCATGATTTTGGAATATTCTGGAGAGTGGTTAAGACAAGTTCTCTATCAGACATAATTTCCCCAATGGTCTCTAGATGTTCTTTAATCTCTGACAACTTCATAAATAAGAGTGCAACTGTGTCATCCTTCATCGTCTTGGTACTTTGAAGTTGGATTTTTAAGGTAATATCTCTGAGAGTGTTTTCACTTTCAAACATTCCTTTTAATGTTTTACACATATCATAGGTTGTCTTCAGATTTTCAATACAAGGTAAGAGGTGATCTTTTATTGAGTAGATGATTATTTTTCTTGCTTTGACATCTTCTTCTTTTCTTATCTTATTATTTTCTATATCGGTAGTTGTGTCTGGTAGAGTTTTAGTTGTTACATCCAAGAGATCATCTTATTCAAGAGTGACTAGAAGCTTTGATTTCCAAGGGTTGAAGTTGCTTTCTCCATCAAGCCTATCTTCTACTAATGTTCTGTTCTTCATTGATTTGTTTCTTCGAACACTTGCCGACTGGATTTTGAAAAACTAATGATTAGGTTGAATTAGCAACCTTGGATTATTTGGACTTATGACTGGCAATAATCAATTTGGTAGTATCACTGACATGCTTGTTGATTCAAGAAAAATGTTTCTTCAGAAACCTTAGAATTAATGTTCTGCAGGAATCTCTGGTACCCTTGAAACCCTAGGTCCAAAAATCAAAATTTCTCAGAATTTCGTTTTGAGAGCTTCTGGAGATGCGTTGGAAGAGGTTGTACTCTTCTATGCCAAAAGTAGCCCCAGTTTCCAAGTATTAAGGGTTGAATCACCACTGAGAAGGAGGTCATACAAATTTTCTGGAAACCCTAGGAGGGTCGTACGGTTCTACAAAAGAGGAGAGATGGCTAATAAAAACTTGTAGATTGTCCAATGGGTTCTTCAAGACCAATTCTCTGATACCATGTTGATTTTTCAATAGGCTAGGTTAAGCATGAATTTTAATCCATTTTATCATTTAACCATGACCATAAATGTTGCAGCAATCAATATCACAAGAAGAAGCACCATGCACAAGAACACAAAATGTATCCTGGGAAACCCTTCTCAACAAGGGAAGAAAACCCAACCAAATCCTTTGCTATATTATTCAAGAGAAATACCTTCGCCTCCAAGAAATACCTAGCACACAAGAGGGTTCTTAAACCCTAGAACTCTAGCGCCCAAGAGAGGTGCGCACCTTTTTCCAAAGAAGTGTACTTGCTGAAATTTCCAAACTCACATGTATGATGTGATTCCACAATGGGGAATCATCCCTTACTTATATTAGACTTGTCAAATCAATAAAGGCGACTATTGGCTCAATAGGACCGACCTCTGTAAGTCACTTTAATAATTTATTATTATTATTATTATTATTAACAATATTAATTATTTTTTACATTTATTATTAATCACATTAAGGTGGGGACGACCTGTACCCTTTACATAACAATTAGGGTTACAGGCAGGTATGACTCTTGAACAACATATAGCAAAGGATCTGATACACCCACTAGTGCTCATCCACTAGGGGCACACCCATACGGATGTCATAGCTCTGGCTCATTGGATTACACAGAAGAACCAGATCTACACACGTTCACCTGTGCTCATCCACATGCACGTCCACTCTACATATCTTCTTTCCCACTACCTCAGAGATGAGAATCATCTGGAGTTTTCTCGTCAACTCTATTGCTCAGAGGAGGCTAACACATCATCTTCATTTCTGTTCACATAACAATGCACCCAGCACTTTGGGATTTCACACGTTCACCTTGTGCTCAGCCACAGGCACGTCCAACTCATCAGATTGCATTTCCCATTGGATAATCATCTGGAGTTCTTCCCACTCTCTGAATGGAGGAGGTCATCTCTACGTTCCTAGCTCTGTCTCAGGCAAGAACCACGTACACTTCTTAGGGGATTTCTCTCAGTCTTGTAAGTTGAGAGAAAGGCTTCACATAGCTGCAATGATCCACACCTCACAGGGTTGTAAGTTGGAGAATGTCTCACATAGATGCATTCATCAACATTTTCAAGTTATCTCTTTATAGGTTTTCTCAAATTTCAAGTGTAGGCACTTTTTGGATGTGGAATTAAATTTTGCATCCAACAAGCACCCACTCTACCTGTTTTTTATAGGCCTATGGTGAGATAAATTGGAAATACATGGGTAGGAAGAAAAACATGTTTCTTGAAAGAAACATTTTTTTTTAATGTATTTATAGTTTATCTCATCATGGATCTATCAAAAGTATGCAGAGTTTATACTAGTTAGATGTGGAATTTAATTACATGTGCAATGAGTGCCTACACTTGAAATTTGAGTAAACCTATAAGGAAATAAGTCAAAAATATGATTAAAAAAATGTAGATTTCCTCCTTTCCCTCCAAAAATATTTACCCTTATGGTTGACATCATCATATTGAATCCTATTGGTTCTTTTAAAGTTGATTTTGATAGTACATTTTTTAGGCTCATTTTTTACCTCAAAATTCCCTTAATATGATAGTAGCACATGAAAAAAATCCCTACAATGGGCATAAAAGGAAGAAGAAGCTAATGAACAACATGTTGAAGAGTCAAAGAAAGAATAATTAATAGTTAAGTTTTCTATATATCGCCACTGAGAACACTAAGAGGAACAACAATGGTCAAGGCAAGGGCATGAACATCAATAAACTTACTATGGATCAACATATAACTAGAAAGGAAACCATTATGGAGGCACATGGAGGACTAAAAGCAATGTGTGGAGATATTAGAATAGTGTGGCAAAGACATGGATCCCAAGGAGAAACTAAAATCAAGAACGAGGAAAATCCACAGTTGGAACCCATGTCCACATTTCACTAGGATGGATAAATGTTGGTACCAATTGACTACATTTCTTAGCAGTCATATTATATGGCTTATTTCCATGTTGCAAGAATGAAACATGAAAAGGGGAATGGAATGGAATGGAATGTACCTAGGGAGGTACCTAAGGGAATTATGAGTTTTATGTGGCCACAATCATGGAATAGGCCCACTTGTTAGTTGATGGGTAATAAATAGGCCCACTAGGTAGTTAAAAGGAAATAATATAATAAGAAGGGGTAGTTGGCATAGACCCATAAGAATACACATGAGAAATTATAAATGCACATGAGTATCATTGTATTGAGGATATGTTGGATGTGTTGTGTTGTAGAAAGCATGACTGGTGGAGTGATTCCTTGCATAAGGACTATTTGATGGTGTTACCCTACCTTAAGGGTTCTTCTTTATATTTTTTTGTTCTTTACAGTGTGATTGTTTTGTTATCTATGAAGTTTAAGGGATAACTTCTTAAGCTAATGGATATATTCTCTCTTATATATATCAAGGTTCAATGCACTATTGATGATGTGGTTGAAGTCATAAAAGGGATCACAAACCAAAAAACAACAGATTTAGTTGAAATGTGTTTGAATTCAACATTTTTTAGCTTCCAGGGGGAAAAATTATGTAAACATACTTGTGAAATGTCAATGGGATCACCTATATCCCTTGTTATTCCCAGTTTGATCATGAAGGATTTTGAGAATAAGGCCCTTGCCTCTTTTCCTCTACAACCTAATATGTGGATAAGATTAAACATACTTGTGGAGTGGTGATAGGATCATCTATATTCCCTGTTGTTGCCAATTTATTCATAGAGAATTTTGTATGGTCCTTGTCTCTTTTCCTCTAGAGCCTATTTTTTTTTATAATATTTGTGGATGATAATTTTGTCATCTTTTTGCAAAAACATTAGAGTCTAAACAAGTTTGTTGATCACCTCAATAATCAATCCAAACATATAAGATTCACTATGGAAATTGAAGACAAAGGAAGCCTGCCCTTTTTTAACTTCTTCGTCACTAAAAGTCTTAATAGATCTATGGAACACCATGTATTTAAGAAAAATACACATACTAAGAAATGCCCACATGTAGAATCCCATCACCATTCCATGCAAAAATTTGGATTTATCAACACTTCATCAACTAGAGCCCTTAGAATTTTAGACAAAGATAATTTGGAATAAGGAAGATGAGTCCATATTGTAAAAAAATTTAGACACAATGGGTACAAACAAAATGAAGGGGTGGAGGCCTTTCAAAATGCAAGTAAAGGTCCTAGGAACAAAGCATGTTCCAAAGAAGTTTCCAAAGTATTATTTCCTTACATACAAGGGACTACTGATAAAATAGCTTGGGTTTTGAAGAAGAATAATATTGGTGAAAATTTCAAACCCCCAAACCATTGTTATAAACTACCTAAAATTTATAAATGACCTCATCAATCTCATGAAACAAAAAGGTGTCTACATGATTCCATGCACATGTGAGAAACCTCACGTTGGTGAAATTGGTTGGTCCATAGAAATCAAGATGCAAGAGCACCCCCAAAAAGATTAAACACAACCATATTTGTCCTTCTACATTCATTGATCACTTAGATAGGACAAAACACCACATTTGCATTGAAGAATCCAAAATATTGGCCAATGTAGATCATTATTACAATATAAAATGCAAGGAAGCAGTTGAGATTGAAAAATGACCAAATAACCACAATTGAGATGATGGGTGGAAAATAAACCTTATTGAATTCTAACCTTACATCACTCAAGAGATATTTAATCAAATTAACAATTAAATTGTATTATAAAAAAATATAATATTGTAATAAAATTAAAATTAAAATTAAAATTAAATTAAAACTTTTTATATTACATAAAAATAGGATAAAATTATCCTCGGATGGGGTGAAACCTAGCAATGGCGAGTCATGACACACACCCACTATGGCATAGTAAAATTTCCGCTCTTCTTCACGGGATAGAATCCCTGAAATCCTACGGGGGCCTAGCGCAGGCTAGTTCCTCCCTTGTCCACCTCCATGTGATCGTAGGTTATGGCTACAGGCCAACCAAACTAGGCGTCTGCAAACCCAAATTGTCGAAGTTCTGAAATCTTGAGACCGCAGCTCCACTCCAACAATACGTCGTGTTTCGTGACTTCGGGAGTTTCAACGCACAGCACCCCAGTTCCTTGTCCTCAGAACTTCCGAAATCCCGAACCCCGGTATGTCGAAACCTGTCCTTGTTTCGTGACCTGGCACTACTCCTCCAAATGCTTTCGGGATTTCGCGTTTCGGGACTTCGTGAATCCTATTGCTCCAATTCCTTGTCCTCTCGTACTCCCGGTATCCGAAGTACCGAATCCAAAAATTCCAGTCCTCCTTCTCCTAAGCAAGATCAATGGCTCAAAGAATCTCCTGATCCAACGACTCAGATTCTTTCAGGGTTTTATGGGTCAAGAGTTCATAACTCTTACCTCTTGTTTTCACGGTAACCGAATTACCGAAATCTCCTTTCGGGGTTTTATGGGTCAAGAGTTCATAACTCTTACCTCTTGTTTTCACGGTAACTGAATTACCGAAATCTCCTTTCGGGGATTTCCCCGAAACCTCCACCACGTGCATCTTTCGGGACTTCAGGGTTTGCGATTTCACGAATCCACCACGACCAAACTCTTGGTTCTTCAACCTCCCGATATCCAAAACCCCGATGGGTTCGGATCTCTGCCACATGTCCTCTGAGATGGACGGTCCTGATATTTTCGTTGCTTCACGTAACGGGAGTTTGAAACTCTTGGCACCAAGACCACAACCTCCTCACATCCCGAACTCCAAATAGCCAAAATACCGAAATCCGATGGCTCCACTCCTGTATCAAGATTTCGCGAACCGGGAGTTTGCGATGCACCGACTCCACGATTTTAGTCCTTCAACCTTCTAGTATTTGAAACCCCGATGGGTTCGGATCTCTGCCATGTGTCCTTTGAAATGGACGGTCTTGATCTTTTCGGGACTTTGACGAGTCCTCACCTTTGCGTATGCGAGGCTTAAACCTCATGCAGCTTCCCCTGGATCCGATGGCTATCGGCTATCCATGCGAGATCGGACGGTAGCTGTAGCTCCTCCCTGAGCTCATGCTTTCTTCCCTTTCCTTGGAAGATTTCAAAGTTTTAAAGGTCTCAGCATTTGATCTTCTACTGCAAGCTGACTATTGGGTCTCGTCAGCACTTACGAAAATTGTTGTCCCTCCTGAGCTTTCTCAGCTATGAAGGAATTAAGAGCTTTGCGCTCTTTCTCCTAGGCTTGACTCTTAGAAGAGTCTTTTGTGCACCCCTTGCGCTCATTCGTCAAGTCTAGGACTTGAGTGAGTCTCGGTCTCTACTTGCCTCGCAGGGAGCCTATGCATAACTACACTACCTCTCCTGAGCTTAATAGAAATCATCCTCCAAGGGACTCTAGACGAATAGGAAGGTTGGCATGTGTACATGAGACTATGCCTAAGGTCGACGAACTCACAGTTCGTGGCTCTAACTCAAGCCGCAACAGGACACAAGCATTTACGAGTACCAATCATGTCCTATCCATATAATCTCTTACTGGCCTAATTTTACAGCCAAGCAGTAAGGAAAGAGACACAGTATATCCATTCAGAAATCAAGCACAATTCCTGAAACATACATAGTATAACCAAATTCATGCCCAGTTACAGCTAAATTACACAGAGTAAGAAAATGCTTATCTATTACAGGTTATCGCCAACCAACTGACTATGGGTGTTCGTCCTTCCACCCGACCATAGGCACAGAGGCATTCATTCTTAGCACTCTGGCTACCCCCGTGCCAAGCCATGATATCACCAGGGAATTCTCACAGTTCTCGAGGGTTCTCTCTCTGTTTCAGCTTCTGTTCTGGTCCTGTTTGCTGCAACCCGGAGCTTCCTCACTCGGTTGTGGCCTCGACAAGGTTTCTCAGATGCTCTTCGGCATCAAGCTCACAGCCTTCTGTTCATGATTCGCTGGAGAGCTTCGCACCCCTCCCTTGGTAGCTTGTTAGGATTTTATATGTCATTTGTGGTCAGTAGTGGTAGCTCCGTTAGGATTTTATATCCTAGGGAATCTTATGATTCCTGGGCAGATCCTAAAGGTCTTGTAAGGATGGTTTTTCAGAGTACCACATGGTAGCTTGTTAGGATTTTATATGCTAGGAAATCTTATTATTCTTGGGAAGATATCGAAGGTTCAGTAAGGATGGTCTGTCCGAGTACCAAAATTGTTGTTGATGATAAACCTGCCTCATTCTATTGCCACATGTTGATGATGTTGTTGTTCCAGCTTCGTGTTGTTGATGATGGTGTTGATCCAACTTCATGTTGTTGTTGATTTTGTTGTTACAACTTTGTGTTGTTGATGATATTATTCCAAATTCATGTTATTGATGATGTTGTTGTTCCAAATTCGTGTTGTTGTTCCATCCTCATGTTGTATGATGTTTTTTTTCTAGCTATGTGTTATTCAAGGATGATTTTAGGGGCTAAATTTCTCTCATGCGATAATTTTCTAAGGTTTTTCCCAAAAACCGATTTTCTATTCTAAAAATTATTTTCCCAAATTCTATAGGATAAAATTATTTTACCTTAAAAATCACCAAAAATTTATATAAACTATATATAATCCTTAGAAATTTGAATATTTTTACAAAAATATTGCCAAACATTTTGTAGTTGGCATATGAAGGATTAGTAAGATTCACCAAGGTTTCTACATTTTAAAATAAATTTTCATTCTTAAAATCATCCCTGGTGCTATTGATGTTGATATTTCAGCTTCATGTTGTTGTTGATGATGATGATGATGATGTTACTCCAACTCCAGATTCCATGCTATAAACAATGATGATATTGATGATGATAAAAACCTTTGATTATTTATAGATGTGTTAGTCAGTGTTCCATATGTTGATGATGATGCTACCCTCTCCTTCTCTTGATGATGTTGTATTGGTTCATGTCAGTAGAATACTCTTATCGTGAAGGGGGAGTGTTGAAATATTGTAACTTCGAAGAATATTATAATTATATTTGAGTTACTATCTTATAGATCAAATCCCTTTTTGCAGATTGATCATGTCGGTTCTTCTATAATATCAAATCCCCTTTTGTGGACTGGTCAAACCATATTTATATGGTAGTATTTGTAAATTCAACCCCATTTATAAAGTGGTTTTAACCACTTCTAGAAGAAGAGGTCCCTACCATGTGAAGAGACATAACCCTAGTGCCTCCTCAACTAGTATTTATATGTGAGGATGGTGCCTCACTTACTAACTCTCACACTCACTCATCTAGTGCGCATATCTTGAAGGAAATTGTAGTTGCAAGAGGAATGAGAAGAGAGGCACATGCTTAGTCTTAGTTTATTCTTGGTGTTTTTGTCTTAGTATTGGCATTGTATTGGAAATCTATTATTGAGGAATTTTTGTTGGGTTTTCTCCCTCGTGAGGGTTTCCCGGGATAAAATGTTGCGTACCATGTGATTTTGTTTATTTCAGTGATCCCCTTTGTATTTTTATTTTGGAAATGCATTGAATTCTCAATTAATTTGGTATTAACCTAATAACAACAGTAAAAACTTAACACAATATTGATGACATAATTGTATTTTCAAATATAGATGAGGATCACATCAAGCATTTTCAAAAACCGATTGTATATATGATTTCCTATAAGAAAAACACCCAAGTTAAAAAAAAGCATCGTCTGAAACATCATCCAAGAAGTCAAGTTATTTGCATTTTTAAATCTGCAATTTTTAGGATTTTTTTTTTTTTTCGCTAACAGTTGCATTATTTTTCTGATTTCTGTAGCATCTGGGGATGAATTTTTCAAAACAAATTACAGAAATGAGTTCCTATCACATTTTCACCCAATGTCAAAAAAACAATTGTCCAAATCAGAGCTCTAGAAGTGAATATATCGCTGATTTAAAATCAGCTATTTTGGGGGGTTTTCGTGACGACGATAGGACTACAGAGTTCATAACTTTTCATAGGGTGCTCAGATTGCTACCAAAATCAATAACATTGGATAAATTATTTTAAGATATTTCTCTTGGTATATTTTATGTGTTGTTTCCAATGGTTATTTCCTCTCAAACCCTCAAAGAAATTCTACAGATAACTGAAGCATTCAAATCCCAATGGAATGACACATTGCATGACCTTGCAGATGACCTCAAGGATAGTTTTCATAGTATTCAATATTCATTGGATAGCATGTAGGATATATTTCTTATGGTGGACATCAGGGATGAATATAATCAAGAAATATATGCTTGGTATGATTTTGAGGCCGATTGTGATGATTAGTATATGGATAGTTGTCATTTTTGGGATGACAACCACTTCCATCTTTCATTTGATGACTCTACTCCACCTTCTGTAGAGCACATCAATGTGACACATCAGGAGCTAGTTATGATTACCAATGTCCAGCCTGCATATTCTACAATGGTATTGTTCCTTCCAGATTCATCTTTGATCCTTTCCCACTATGTGGATGGATATTCTTATTTGGATCCACATGATAGGTGTCAATATTGGGAGCATCATGTTCAGTTGGTTATTCGGTGCCGATATATTCCATGTGGAGTTCACATGAGCAATTGGACATGGGACCCTGGTTTACAATGGTGGTTGGACTACTTCAGCATGGTGGCTTCCATTTCTCAATGGGACTCTGGTTCTCAAGTCTACTTCATCACTATGGTCCACACTTATCCATGGGACCCTGGTATATGGTTGTACATCAAGCATTGAGGACAACGCTTTCATAAGGGGGATGGAATGTTAGGTAGCTAGAGAGGTAGTGGGGGGCGGAAGAGGGTCCATAGTGATAATAGTGGAGGCTATTCAATGTAAGGTGGACTAGGTCCACTATATTATTAAATAAGGCCCACTATGGTAGTTAGATATAATAAATGGGTAGTTAGATATAATAAATGTAAGAGGACTTCTTAGATGGTTCTATTTCTAAAATATTCCTCCTCTAGAATTTTCTTAGGTGATGGTAGTACTATATAAAGGGGTTCAAGCAATGTAATGGGATATGAAGAGAATTATTGTATTTGGAGTTGAAGCTCATTAGGAGGAATCCCCCTCAAAGAGGAAACTGAATAGGAGAGGATCCCTTCCATAATAGGATCCATTGTATGGTGTTATCTTACCCTAAGGGTTTGACAATAATAAAGGAGATTTTGCATATTGTTTTTGTATATCTGTTGTGGTGCTTTTGTATTCGGGTCTTTAGAACTTAACAGATTTTCCCGAGTCCTAACCATATTGAATAACTGAATCTTCATCAAACCAAATGCTTATCAGGGAAGAGTTTAAGGCATTCCACATTCGCTCAAACTTATACTTGCAAACATAGGGTTAGGCATAATTTTTTTTTTACTTGTCTGTAAACAAAAATTACTCTCTTTAGGGTAAGTGGCTAAAGGTCAGGGTCGAAAGCCTTTAAGCTTGGTAACTTGTTCGGGTAAGTTTCTAACCAATCTTACCTTGCTAGCCATGTCAACCCTATAACACACTTGTTAATATGCATCAATTCCCCTTTACTAACATTAATAAATAGCCCTAAATTTTTGCCAAAAAGGCATTTTTCTTTTTGTAAGTTAATGAATTCAAAAGAATTTTAACTCCATTAAATAAATAAATCTAATATTTTATAATTTTCTATATAGAAAAATAAAATTAAAACAAACTTGTAAATTAATAATTATATATATATATGAAAAAAAAAAAA
>ML805364.1:81481-96542 GCA_009831015.1 Picea engelmannii | reverse complement strand
ATATTAAATAAGTTAATTATACCGGAAGCATGTTTATTACAATTTTTTTTTGAAATTTATTTTAAGAATAACAAAAAAAATCACCAATAAAAAAATAAAAATACATTAAATTTAATTCAAAAGTTTTAAATTTATTTACATAATTAAAAAAAAATCAATTTAAATGCTTATATATATATATATATATATATATGCAGAGGGTTTTAGGGTTTTTATCTAAATGTCATTGAACCCTAGTTTTCAAGCATATAACCAAGAGCCAAATCACACAAGTGTCAAGTCACACTATATGTCAGGGTACGATGAGAAATATAGGTGCCAAAGGAGCCCACGGTTCGATAACAATGATCAACACCTGTCATTAACCAAAAATAATATTTAAGTAAGTTAAAAAAAAAACACACAGGGATTTAGGGTTTATGGGCAGTGTGCAGCCTCACAATATTTTCCTGTTCCACCTCCATGATAGTAGAAGGAGGAGGTTTATGTGCCATAGGAATGTTGTTGGTGGACTTGAGAGGAGTATGTCACCGCATGATGGGAGAGGATCCTTGCCCTCAGAAGGCGGAAGCCCTTCCGATCTCCAGTTTCTTGTAGGAGGCGATTGTAAGCTCGTGCTCTTCTGCCTCGCGCATCCATTTCTTTTGAGCATGGGAGAAGTTTGGGAGAGGGAGGGGTCAAAGTATAGACAACACCCACACCAAACGTAGAGGAGGGGGCCCACATGGAGTATACTTTCTGTAATTATTTTTTGGTGCGTTGAGCACTTATACTCCTCTCCTTGGTGTCCAGGCTTGGCGCTAGTCTTAAGTGATGATATTTGGTGCTAAGGTCTTGGGCGCTCGGTCTTATATTGTTGTTTAAAACCTGTAAGGATTACAGAGCTCTCGTGGTTTCTTCGTGGCTTCTCCTTGGTGCTTGGTCAATAGACTCAAGTGCTGGGCGTTATGGGTAGTCAAGGTTCGATTCCTCTCGCCTCACACTTGGACGTGTAGTGCAAACGAAACGCCCCTCGTGGGATCTTCCCTTGGTCATGCGTTGGCTCTTGGTTGTTGGGCTCTGAAAGAAAAGACGAAGGAAATCCTTTCCACTTCATTTGGATTCAGGGCTTTTTATGAGTCAAGGATTAGCTTCTAGCTTATTTTAAGTGTTGTGTTGTCCTCCTATGTTTAACGCAAGAAACAAAAGTCTTTACTGTCTTTGATTTATTTTCATGCTTGCGCTTCTGGAAGCGTGTGTTGAAAAAATGAAGAGAGGGATTGCTTGAGGAGTTTTTATAGATTTAATTAACGCAATTGTTACGCTATTTGGAGTTAGAATAGAAGTTGAGGATGTGGTGGGTGGTTTCTACAGTTGTGAATATCTACAGAACTCTAGTTTTATTGAATGTGTCATGCAGAGTTATTCAATAATACTTGGTCGAGAACACTAGAATGCATGTTTGTTTTCTTTGACATGTATGTAGAGAAGCGGCTTATGTGAGTTGTGTGTTCCTTAAGGATGTTAAGATGATACCCATTCTGCCTCACTCCTTCCACAGGGTTAGTTGAATAGCCCCCTCATCTCTCCTTTGTTCACCCTGCCTTCTCTTGTGTCTAAAAAAAATGTAATCTTTGCAGTCTCACAAGTATAGAGTACTCTTTCTGTTTTTCTGCACTTGCATAACAATTATTAAGTCAAGCCATTGATCTTTAGGTTTTAAAGTGCAATTGTCATTGGGTTTTTAGAGTATATCTAGGTTGGGAATTAGGAGATTGAAGAGGTTTAGTTTGTTGTGTGTTGGGGCAAATACGACGTAGGTGGGATAAAGAGATTTGGTAAAAAGGTGTAGAAGGTATGGTGTGCCAAGCAGCAATCCAAACGATATTTTGGGCATTGAAGCATGAGTGTGGTGTTGCGGGGAATGTGAGTATCATTGTCAGAGTTATAGCGTGTTTTCAACCATTGTGAGATTGCCAGGCGAAATATTTTTGTCAAATGGTTAAGCTTGTAACGTAGATGGGAAGTTCACATTCTTAGCATATCAGCTAGTTTTTTTTTTTTTTTTCAAGTTACGTTTATCTAACAAAAACCAATCTTGTGGTGGAAGAGAATATGGGTGGGATAATGTGGTTACCCCCATCTACATTGACCTTATGACAATTGTACATAGTAAATGCAATTAATTAGCACACATTGTGAGCTCATACTCAATTGTTGGTGATTTCCTCCTTCAGGTGGTTAATTGTGAAACTCCATTTGGTGAATGGATAAACAGAACAACCCCGTGTTTTGTTTGAACCTGCCATGTCAGGGTTCAGAAAATGTGAGCTTGGATATTGCTATATTTCCATGGGTGCAGCTCAAAAACTGGCATGCACCAAATTTGAATGTAGATGAAGAGATATTGCAATTGAAGAGATATTTCTCTTAGAGGTATGACAATCTGTAAGGGAGTTGAAATGTATGGATTAGGAAACTGGGTAGAGTTTGTTGACCATATTGGCACAAGGAAAAAATCCCAGTGTTGTGGGTGTTCAAGCCCAGGTTTTAGTTTTGAAACCTGGCTCTGATACCCTTTGTAAATCCTACCTATTATTCAGGATTCAAATAAATAAATATCTATTTTATTGTTTCCTACTGAAATAATATGCAATTTAAGTTATTGTTTTCTTTCATGATTTTTGTATACCAAGAATAAATAACAACATAATAACAATAACAGTATAACAACAACAAAAACATAATATCGATGACAAAATGATAACATATCAATTGGTAAAATACATACCTCCCCTGCAGGTTGGTTGATTCAGCCCCTGGTTCACTTGTTCTTATGCTTTCCCAAACTGCCCAATTGAATATTAACCTCCCATCCAACTAGGAATAGCCTCTCTGACTCCCTAGCTCCAGGAATTCTTGCAGTTTCCTATTCCCCAAGCCCAAAGTTCCCAACAACAACAGTGCCCTGTGAGAGTTTCCAAAACCAATTGTTCTCCCAATTTTCCTCCTCCTCTTTCACCTCTTGCAGAAATTTCCAATGCCAAAATGAGACCTTTCTCCAAGTCCTCTCCTCTCTTCCTTATCCTCCCCTCTCATTCAATTCTCCAACTACCTTATCCCCCTCATTAATTCCCCAACATTATTATCCCTTCATTAATTACTTCACCTACCTTTTAATAATAAAATAATAAAAAAATCATTTAATTTATTTTAATAATTAATTAAAATATTATGATAAAAAAATATTCAAATTGGGTTGTTACATTCATTCTCTACAACTTATGCAGATTTTTTTGTCTCTTCAACGTTCTTGTTGAACTTGACGATTTTACTTCTCAATGTGACAACTTCTTCAAGTTTCTCAACCTCTTCTTCTTTCTTCATTATTCGAGACTTCATGACTTCTCATGTTCTCTTTGCTTCTTCAAGATGGATTTTTAATGTGATTATTTCTTCTTCAAGTCATTTCTCTTCTTGACCAAACTATGCCTCAAGCTAGTTTAGATCATTATTTCTTTCCTTAAGATGATATGTCAATATCTTCTCTCTCACTTCTTCTTCTTCCTTCTGTGTCGCCATGTTGGCTTCCACATACTTCTTTTGATCTTCAAGATTTTCTTCGATCTTTCTAGCTTCTTCTACCTGAGTTCTTAAGTTCTCGATGACCTTTTGGGCTTCTTAAAAAATGTGAACACTTTCATTTTGTTTCATTTGTTGAAACATATATATTTTTCTAAAACCTTAAACTTAAAAAGTTTCATTTTGTTTAAGAAAGGATAAATGCGCACTTGGATACTACCGTTGATAAAGTCTTTTGATTAATCCAATGGTATAAAATATTTTCAAGTTATGGAGCATCCCTTTTGTTAAAAAGCTAAATCACTAAAAACAACTTTCAAAATATCGGGTTTTGGGGTTTCGCAATACTAACAGTTAGACATACAAAGAACTCCAAAGTCTCGATATGCGAAGTCGTGAAACTAGCTTGAATTAAATCGAGTTAATTAAACAATTAAAATGATTAACAATAATTAACCTTATCCCGACTTCATTTTTCGGGAATCCTACCTCAAACGATAACTTAAATCCCCAATATGCGAAATCACGAAATCATCAATTAATCTCAATTACTTATAAACGTTAAACATGATTAATATTAATTAATCAATCGCGATTTCACGATTCGGGAACCATAGCTTGAATTGAAATAGGTTAACACGAAACCCCGAAATGGATTAAGGTTAAATATAATCAATTAACCGTATAAGCTCGATTTATTAACAAAATAAAACACTTTTATTTTACCGTTGAGTTTATGTTGATTGCGATACGGGTGATTTCAAATTTCTTTGCCGATCACGAAAATTGACCATTGATGTTATTAAATGACCAGCCTGGGGAAATGATTTCAAATAAGATCCTGCTTTAATACCCAAATCTTTTTATTAAAGGAATTAAACGTATTGTCAGTGGAGGTATATACAGGTCGAGGTGTCTAAGGCAAGAAAGTCTTTTTCATTTTCAATTACATTCATGTTTTGGTAGAGCTTGTTTAATGAGATACTCAGTCCTGTGTGTTTTCTGTGACAAATAACAGGTTTATAAGAACTGCTACCATGCTGCCACGAAAAGCAATTAAAGAAACTAGCGAGAGTTCCAGATAGAGTTCAGAGGTTATCTCCGACACCTCACCCAGAAGTATAAACACAGTTAAAACCTAGACGAATGCATTCAACATCCTACAGTACGAGCTGGTAAATTTCCCTGATGACTCAAGCGACAACAAAAAGGAAGACTTATCTACCAAATACAAGACTATTTCTCAAGCAGAGATGCATAAGGTAGCAACAAGGCCGAGTCTTTTACCCTACAATGACATGATTAAATGGGCACTAGATCATGTGGATATCCCAACTAGAACTATTTTCAATTCTCAGAAGGTAGTTGTTGGGTCATTTCGGTCAGAACACATACAGGTGATGTATAAAATGTATTCAATGCCAAACTTCATTTATAATGCCAGTTTTCTAGAGAATTTTAGCAAGAAGGAGTGTGATCAATATGGAAAGAATCTTTTCGACTTGATTAAAGACTGGTGGTCATGCCCCGAAAAGTTCAAAGTCGATTCTCACAGAATATAATCAATCTCATCACTAGAACCACAGTTCATGTGTATAGCCATGATGATGTACAAAATTTATGGAAAAGAGAACACAAACCATTTATTTCTACCATGGGTACCCATTATACACACAGTGGTGGAAGGTTATTCTTTCGACTGGGCCAAGATATTGTCGGATAGTCTAACTACTGAAATTATAGAATACCAGACAAATAAATCCAAGGGGAAATCAGCTTCATTTTACATGTCATCTTATATCATGGACGCCATCTATTTCATGATGTCTTTCCCGCTGATGGGTTGGAGCTAGACTCTAGATAGTGTAGAACCAATTCATATTTATCATTCAAACTCTGGGAAGACAAGGGGGAGGATTTATTTTATGAAATATGTAATTGTGTAGCAATGTTGATGCACATTGCTATTTTTGGTCACTCACCTCCTAGAATTTCAGACAAAGTTGTGGCTAACCTGGATAAAGTGGCAGACTGGTACATCGAGGAACACTTCTCTTATATCAGATTTTTTGGTTTCTCTGTGCCCCCATATGCTTTACCACAATTTTTACCAGACCGACTGGTGTGCCGCAAGGTCACACGACAAACTGTACTCGATGGGATTAGCAAATATTTCAAAGCAGTGCAGAAAAAGGTATGGCCATATTTTCCCTTACAGATTGGTGCATTTTCTTTATTGGATTTTGGCCACTCCAAAGTGGAGGTTGTGGCCTTAGAAGAAATAAAGTTGGTTAACATTGAATTTAAGAAGCACGACCCGTAGAAGGTCATGGGTAACCATATGGCTAGTTGCAATCTTAAAAAGTATGAACATGAATAATCCCCTCAGGATGAAGTGTTCCGAGGGGTGAGATCTTACCAAGAAGTTCTAAGCCGAGTTCGAGCTATATCACCTGATAAAATGATTGATTTTTACAACTTCCAAAAGAACCGAAGAAGTAGTCTTCTGAAAGTATTACAAGGGGGAAACCCAATGTCTCCTGCTACACAAGAAACAAAGACCCATAATCCAGAAGTTGGAATCTCTAGAAAACAAGAAACCCCCAAAAAATCAGAGAAATCTGAGATCTCGACTCAGAAAAAAGATATCCCAGCAACAGAGGTATCTGATGACCAGGGCAAATATCAATCGGAGACATTTATAAAGCAAGGAGAAGATAGGCCACTTTCTTCATCAAATAAATCAACTACATATGGAACCGAAAAAAAGTTATCTACAGAAATCGACATCCCCATTCAGGTTTTCATGCCATTTCAATTCACCAAAGGAAACCCCAATGCAGAGGTAATACTCATAAGAGATCTCGTGCCTATCCCTATTGAAGATATACCTCCCTCCAATTTCTTTTTCAGTAAGAAAAGGAAAGCTGTGGTGACGAAATAAATGCACCATAAAGAGGGTGCAACGATAAAAAAGAATAGAGTACTATTGGATGGACAAAATTTGGAAGAAAAAGACTTTGCTACAGAGGTAGAAGGCTCCTTGGGAGCTTTTGCAACAACTAACCTATTCTTAGTTGATAATCTGAAAGAAAACCTGAAGTAGAAGAATCAGGTGATAAGTCAGTTGCAAAATCAAATAAAGACTACAGAAAAGAATGTCAGAGATGAAGTCAATAAAGGGCTTGAACAAGCTATAGCTAGTGATAAATAAGAAATCCAACTCCTCAAGTCCAATCTTGATGAGATGCATAAGAAGATGCAAGTGAGTGAAAGACAGACTATCCAACAAGATGAGTTGGTAAAGTAATTACAAGAAAAGGTCAGTTCCACTGAGAAAATGGTTGTGGATATAGCACTATTTCAAGGTCAAGCATTGGAAGTGCTAAAGAAACTGGAAATATCACAACAGAGCCTTTTTTCTAAGGTAGTAATCATCCAGAATCATTTTCTAGAAATAAACCAATCATTGGACAATATTGGTTTCAGAGAAAAAGAGGCTACTACATCCCAAATCACTTTTCAGGAAGCGGTCGTGTCATCGGCCAGAGAAGAAATATATGTAACTCCCAGATTGACTATTGCAGAACAGGTCAAAGGTGATATAATATTAAAAACATGGGAGGACAATATAGTCAAGAGTAAAAGAACGGCCAAGGAAATAAAAGAGGATTGTGAAGAGGTTTTCCATTTTCTTAGCAAAGAATCACTAGGCCTCGGAAAGGATGATGGTTCTGAAATACTAGGACAAATCAATATTGTAAAGCATCAAATTGACGTCAAAGAAAACTTAGAGGCGGCTCAAGCTGAAATTTCACAACTAAAGCAGGTTGACATCGCTCAAATAGATAGATGGCTGGTAAAGCCAAATTTACAGCTACAATCAATGATTTCTGAAGATAAAAGGATGGAAGACAAGTTGCCACAATTACAAAAGAAGTTGTATATGTTTTAGGCAAAATATGTGACAGAACCTTCTAGACTAGTAGTACAATTCCTAAGCATGTGTGTGGAATGTCTTGAGCGAGGAAAAGGAAGTACTTCAAAGAATCAATGAAGTAACATGTACATATATGTTTCTGCTGGTATGAGAAAAATATAGAGAAGAACCAAATGGAATGGTTCAGGTTTTCACTTTGTAACCATTATTATCTAGGAATAACGAGAATTCCAACCGCCTAGGGTTGAGAATATCTTGTATAAATATATTTTCAAAAGACTAAAGAGAGGTTGGATTTTTTCCATATGTAGTTGAGAAAGCTCTCCTCATTGAGGATTAATACAAATACAGATCAGAGATTCCACATTTCATTTGTTTGAGTTATGTGTTCTTCTGTCTTTCCATATTTTGTTATCTTTTTATATATCTCTTTGATGAATGCTTAATCGCAATTTAGTACAACATTTACTGTGGTTACTTTTCATTTAGCAATTTAATAGCACACAACTTTTCCCTTGTTTTACTGTTAGTAAATAAAAGACCTGTGAGTTAATTGGATTGCTACATTTTATGCTTCATTTAAAGTTACATCATCTATTTTCTTCTCCTGTATCAAAGTAAGATTCTTCTGTAATGGATTCTTTTCTTTGTCTAAAAGCTATATTTTTTTCTCTCGTTACACCCATGCTTTTAATTTTAACTCAGACACAAAAGACGGCCTCTGAGCTGTTATGTTGTTAATTCATTTTTAGGAATTTTTCTCACATAACAGAGGTATAAAAACACAAACACTAAAACCTCTTTTATTTCTGGATTCCTTGACATTATACTTTGAAGCCTTGAGTATAAAATCAGGAACACCATATTTTTTCCACTGTTGTCGGGGACAGAGAAACAAAGTTATTTTTCCCTAGGAGAACGACATTGGTAAGTTTCTCTCTTTGATAGTGAACAAAGATTGAATACATTATAAGGATAATTTTTATCTTTCACTTGGTGACTCCACAACTAATAAATTGGCATATAGTCGAAGAAATACCAGAAAGAATCCAGACGGTAAGCAGATTTCCCCTGTATCTGACCCTAGAAAACTTTTGAAACCAAGGGGATACCTTAAAAATACTATTGCATCAACAAGTAAAGTTTATCAACCCAAATCTAATACTAGAGTTTTATTTGAGCAGTTAACTCCGCAAGAATATTTTACCCAAGTCTTTTCTGAAGAAACATTTACTGTTAGAATTGAAACCGAAACCGTAAAACCCAAGTTGGTTTCACCTGAGATTAAATACGAGATTGTTCCAACTGTCTGTTTTACCAATAAAGGTAAAAAATCCATCTCAATACCCACTTCAATTGATATTTCATCAATTCTCGAAGTCAAGCTTACAACTTCTCAAAGTTTTGAAGAAGACATCTTATACTCTGATTTGACTCCAGTTGGTTCTCCTATTTATACATCCTGTAAATCCGAAGAACCTAGCCCTCATTTCCCTTTTCCCTCTTTTTCATATTTTCTGTCTCCTGAACCTTTTTCGCTTAATCCTAAAGGGGTAGAAAGGTCACTACACATTCTTGAAAATTCTTCCTATAATCCCAAAGTTTCATCTCTTAAATTATCAATGGTTGCGGCCAGAGTAGGTGGTGTTGGAGGTGTTTCCGGAGGTGGTGACGGAGGTGCTGGACATGGTGTTGGAGGAGGAGGAGGTGCTCAAGGACTGCCCCTGCCTCCTAGAAATTTTTCTAAAGTAGCTGCTAGGTATGCTCCTTTGGCCCTCCCAGTTCCTCTCCATGATTTAACGGAAAACTATATGAAAAACCTGCCAAAGTTCACCGAAGAGGGAGACTTAACCGCAATTGAGCACATGAATTTCTTTGATCAATTTGTTGATATCCTTGGCCTTGAACACGAGGAAGTTTATTCGATACTTCTAGTTCAAAACTTCGAAGGACAAGTAAGAAACTAGTTCCAAGGACTGCCAACAGATTCCATAGGATCATATGACGAGTTAGAAAGTTCCTTTATCATACAATAGGGAGAAAGAAAAGATCACCTTTATTATCTAACCGAGTTTGGAGCTTTAAGGAAGAAAAATTCAGAAACAGTTCTTGAGTTTACTCAAAGATTTAATAAATTGTATAATAAGATTCCAGCTGAGGTTAAACCTTCCCAACCTGTAGCGAAAGTAACTTTTGTTGGGGATTTTGATCTTGATTTTGCTCTGTTGTTGAGGGAAAGAAGATCTGTCGACCTCACTAAAATGCATGATGATGTTGTAGAAATTGAATCAAATATGATGGCATCAGGGAAGTTAAAAGCTAAATTCAAACCAGGAAATAAAGAAATCAGACGATACAGAGAAAAACAAGGAACCTTCGGATCTTGGAGGTTCTCGGAAAATAAGATGGACGACATGGAAAAAATAATCAAAGAATTGTCAAATAAAATCTCGAAAATGGAATTGGACCAATCTAAGAATGATCAGTTCCCTAGAAAAGGTTTCAGAAGAAGTCTTAATCCTCAAATCCAACAAAGACAGATCAAGAATGAAGATCAAAAGATTCAGGCCCCCTTTAAGAACGAAAATTTTATAGGAGGAGAAGACCTGTGAAACTTTGAGGAGTTAGCAGAAGATATGAATAATCTTGGTGATGATTGTCAAGAACCTTTTTTGACGAAACAAGATTATGAAAAGTCTCTAAATATAGAATGTTGGTCTAATAATGATGAAAGCATAAATAATACAGAGGAATATGCTTATCAAGGAATCGTCGATAATATAATGGCCGAACTTCAACAGAAGTATAATCTGAGGCCTAGAGATAGAAATATCACAACTGATCAGCCAAAGAAAATTTTGTCGAAGAGAAAAGATAATGAGACAGCTTCACCGTTAGCTGAGACACAGAATTTCAAAACAAAAGTAGTTGAAACCCAGACTGTAAAAACAAACTCGACTGAAACAAAAGCAACACAAACCGATAAATCAGAGAAAAAGAAGAGATAGAAATCCAAACCAGGGAAGTCGATAAGACCACGGGAAATTTCAATCTAGAGAATGAGATTAAAGATCCTTGTACCTCTAGTTGAATTGGCCAAAACCCTACATATAGAAAACAAATTTCTAAAATGATAAATGGATACTGAAATTCGGGCCGACATCATAAATTTAGAAGATGATAAACCGAATATAATTTTTGGTCCTCATTTTGAAGGTGCCAGAGATATTGTTGCTCATTTTTACATTACCCTAACTGTGCATGATCATCTTCTTCATAATTGCATGTTGGATTCTGGAGCCTCCCACAATGTGATGCCCAAAGTTATTATAGATAGACTCGATCTTGAAATTACTCGACCATACGGAGATTTATATTCTTTTGATTCAAGAAAATTTAAATGTGTGGGCATGATTAAAGATTTAGTGGTTAATCTTGCACAGATTCCTGTAAAAAGTTTTTTGATGGATGTGGTTGTTGTTGATATACCTCCAAAGTATGGCATGTTGTTATCTAGGTCTTGGGGCGCCAAAGTGGGAGGATCCCTTCAACTTGACATGACATACGCTACAATCCCGATCTTCAGTGGATAGTTTACTTGCTTGTATAGAGAGACAAGGTTGGCATATACAGTAAGTGATCCGTTGAATCCAAATAATTATCCTGTTTATGTCGCAGATCAAGATTTAGGAAATTGTATTTTATCAATTGATGACGATTTAGATGACTGTATAGAAGAAAATTGTGCAGAAAGAAAAAATAGAAAAAACAAATAAAGATGTATATAGTACTAGAGTTTGGAAAATGTATTTCGATGGTGCTTCGTCTTGTGAAGGAGCAAAAGTTGGAGTTTTTTTTGTGGCACCTGAAGATGAGTTTATTATCCCTTTTTCTTACACGTTACAGTGGGACATCGATTACACTAATAATGTATGTGAATATGAAGCCTTGGTCTTTTGATTAGAGGTTGCTAGGAAGTTGAAAATTAAAAACTTGGAAGTCTATGGTGATGCGGAATTAATTATAAAACAGATAAATCGTCAGTATCAGGCTAAACACCCAAGGTTAAGGTCTTACAAAAATTGTGCCTGGGATCTAACTGAAATTTTTTTCTCATCAGTTAATGTTCAATACATCCCTAGAACAAAAAATCAACAGGCAGATTCATTGGCCAAAGCAACCTCAACGTTTGTACCTCCTATGGATTTCAAACTGAAATATCATATAGAAATGAGGCATAGACCCTCAATTCCAAACAATGTACAACACTGGCAGGTTTTCGAAGATGATGAACAAATCAAACAATTTTTAGAGATGGTGGATGAGTTTGCCAAAACGCATATTGATCAGGAAAATGAGAATGACCCTGTTTGGATTATGCAGGAAGGAGAAGATCCTCAGGAGTTTCAAGATAAAATCACTAACCACTGCATGTTGTTATTGAAAAATAATCAGATCCCTAAAGGTTTGATTCCCTTGGAGAGATTATTTAATCATGATGACATTCCCTTGAAATCTACTTTACAACCTCAGCCTGAAGAAGTTGAAGACTGTGATATAGGAACTAAGGAAACTCCGAGGCTGGTTAAAATATCCAAATATTTGCCTCCTGAAATAAAAATAAAATATGTTGACCTACTCAAGTAGTATAAGGATGTTTTTGTTTGGTCCTATGATGAATTAAGAACTTATGATACCACCATAATCGAACACAAGATTCCTCTGAAGCAAGGTGTTAAACCATTCAAGCAGAAGCTCAGACAGATAAATTCTATTCTACTGCATGTGATAGAGAAAGAGGTCAAGAAGCTTCTGGTTGCCAAGATCATTGTCCCACTCAAATACTCTGAATGGATAGCTAATTTAGTTCCCGTCAGAAAGAAAAATGGTGAGATCAGATTGTGTGTTGACTTCAGAAATTTAAATAGATCATCACTCAAAGATAATTATCCATTGCCTAAAATGGATCAGGTATTGGAAAAGGTGGTAGGAGCAAATAGAATGCCTATGATTGATGTATTTTCAGGCTATAATCAAATTGCAGTTCATGAGGATGATAAAGAGAAACCCACGTTCACTACCCCATGGGGTACTTTTATGTATGATAAAATGCCATTCTGTTTAATGAACGCAGGAGCCACTTTCCAACGACCTATGGACATTGCTTTTGTTGGTGAAAGAGATAAGTTATTTTTCATTTATCTTGATGATATAACTATGTTTTATAAATTTGATGCAGAGCACCTGTTGCACCTTAAACAGACGTTTGAGAAATGTCGGAAATTTGGTTTGTCTCTGAATCCCAAGAAATCTCATTTTGCAATGCAGGAAGGTAAACTCTTGGGCCATATAGTATAAAAAAATGGAATTAAAATTGATCCAAAGATGGTTGAAGCTATAGATACTATTAATATTCCTAGAAATAGAAAGGAGATCCAATCATTTTTAGGGAAAAAAAAAAATTAAGAAGATTCATCCCAAACTTTGTTGAAATTGTAAAATTGATTACAGATATGCTCAAGAAAGACAACGAGGTCAAGTGGACAAGTGAGGCCAAGGTGTAATTTGAACATATTAAGAAGGTCATAGGTGAAGCACCAGTACTGGCAAGCCCAGATTATATGAAATAATTTTTTATTTTTTCATTCGCTTCTGAACATATTATTGCAGTCGTACTGTTACAAAAGAATGATGAGGGTTTTGAGTAGCCTATTGCATTTTTTATCAAAAGTCTTAGAGATGTTGAACTAAAATATGATATATTGGAAAAGAAATCTTACACAATGGTGAAGGCCCTAAAGGCTTTCAGAACCTACGTACTACATTCAAAAATAATTGCATATGTACCCACTAGTTCTGTTAAATATTTATTGGTTCAACCCGATAGCGATGGAAGGAGGGGTCGATGGCTTGCTAAAAATTAGGAGTTTGACCTGGAAGTAAAACCGACCAAACTTGTAAAAGGTCAGGGTTTGGCTAAGCTATTAGCTTAATCAAATTTTAAAGCACTTGGAATAAATCATCTGTAAGAGTATGAGGGATTTTTAGTTATAATGAATTTGATGTTACTGTACCTACAACTGAAATTTCAGAAAAATTATCTTCTTTAGCTTGGTATAGTGACATTATTTCATATCTTTTGAATCTTCAATTCCCCAACGACCTAACTCCATCTAAAACTAGAACATTGAAGTTACATGCAGTAAAATATTGCATTGTAGATGGTCAACTATATTGGAAAGATCCTCTGGGTTTCTTACTGAGTTGTTTAGTAGAATCTGAAATAGAGAAAGTTATAAACGAATTTCACGAAGGAGTGTGTGGAGGACATCACACATGGAGAGAAATGGCCTACAAAATCCTAAGAGCTGGATATTATTGGCCGAAATTATTCAATGATGTGAATGCTAAGGTCAGAGCTTGTAACCCCTGTCAATTGTTCCCAGGCAAGCAAAATATTCTTGCACTGCCTTTGGTTCCAATTAAAGCTGAAGCCCCATTTCAACAATGGGGCCTTGATTTCATCGGAGAAATAAGTCTGCATTCTAGTGCTACACATAAGTGGACTTTGACTCCTACCGATTATTTTACAAAATGGGTAGAAGCCATTCCTACGCGAAACACAACAGACGCAGTGGTGATCAGTTTCTTTGAAGAGAACATTCTATCAAGATTTGGTTGTCCTCGGAAGATAGTTACTGATAATGCTCAAGCATTCAAATCCATGGCCATGATAAGTTTTTGTCAAAAGTACAACATTGTACTAGGAGATTCTACGGACTACTATCCACAAGGTAACGAATTAGTCGAGTCATCAAATAAGAGCTTGATAACCATAATTTAAAAAATGTTGACCGAAAATAAGAAAGCATGCCATGTACATTTGAAATATGCTTTATGGGCTAACAGAATAGGCACACAAAGATCCATAGGAATGTCCCCATTCCAGATGGTGTATGGTATTGATGTTGTTTTACCCATAAATCTTGCACTGCCTGTAATGAAACTCTGGCAAGACTCAAAGAAGATCCAAATGGCATCACCAGAAGAATAAATCAAATGATTGAAGTTCAACAAAATAGGGCTGAAGTAGATGAAAAACTACATAAGTATCAGGATAACATGAAATCTCTATTTGACCAGAAAGCTAAAGATAGGGAATATCCCTGGTGATTTGGTTTTAAAGTGGGAAGCTAGAAAAGAAGATGCGGGGAATCACGGTAAGTTTGATTAGATCTAGTGTGGACTGTATAAAATTTCAGCCTCTGAAGGAAAGAATGCATTTTTGTTAGAAAATCTTGACGGAAAGATTCTTAACGCCCCTATCAATGGGTGTTACCTCAAACATTTCATGCAGTAATACAGTTCCAAAATCTCATTGTACACACCGATTTGGTTTTCACTTTCTGTTATAATTTTCATCTTTTTGGCAAGTTTTTATTTTCACTATAAATAGAAACAGGTTAGTTGATTTCATTTTTAAAATATATATATATATATATATATATATATATATATATATATATATATATATATATATATACACACACACACACACAA
>ML805364.1:55854-81431 GCA_009831015.1 Picea engelmannii | reverse complement strand
AAAAAAAAAAAACTTCCTGGTCTTCAAAGAGGAAAAAGAGCTTCACCTTAACTCTGGAAACTTACAAACAAATCTTCCACATGAGAATAGGCGAAAATTCTGATGATATTCCTAACTTTAACTGAAATACAATGTATCTTTGGACTAATCCTAACTACTCTAACCTCTTTACTAGATTTAAAATGATTGATGTCGCTCAAGGAAATTCCCTGGAAAATAAAATTCCCCATGAAAGCTTCCTAGTAAGAGAAGGTGTTTTGATAGTCAGAAGAGGATTAGTCCAGAGTAATCAAAGTGAGTTAACAGACCTCTAGTGATCAAATATAAATAGATATCATCCATGGTATATTTTATCATATACAAATTGATTTCCCCTACTTCATGTTTTAAAATATAAGACAGATGGTGAAAGAAAATTACTTAATGATTACTCCCATCTAGTCCAAAGGAGATGATGAAAGGAAATCCATTCAATGATTGCCCTCATCTCAGCATTTAAATTCAAATTTATTAATTGAAGTGGTGAAAGGAAATTCAATATGGTAATTAGATAACTTTATCGAGGTACTGAACAGGCTCGCTGGCAGTGAAGCAAGGTCTATGATATCTATAAGGTTGTTATACAAGTATTATAATGTACCCTGGCAACTAATTATTTCTCAGACTAGATCTACATTCTAAGCTAACATGGGACTCCCTGTTTAAAACATTAAAATCACCTTACCTTGATGCGAATAAAATCGAACAAAGTCTGATAGACTGGTTAAGGTTATTTTGATTATCTCAAGAAATTCTAAAATCAGTTTTAAGAGAAGGAAGCATTTTAAGCATGAATTCAAGATTGATGAATGATTAAGTTTTGAAAGTTTTCAGAGATATCGATGAAGTCCCAAGTCCTTTTGTGTGTCCTCTTTCAGAATGTGTTTCATAGAGCTGCAATAATGACTCCATTTACCCAATCAAGGCACTCGGTCTACTGTTCTTCTCGTCCCGCAAGGAAACGAGATCCCTAGATGGAGCCTATGTTGAAACATATATATTTTTATAAAACCTTAGACTTAAAAAGTTTCATTTTGTTTAAGCAAGGATAAATGCGCACTTGGATACTACCGTCGATAAAGTCTTCTGATTAATCCAATGGTCTAAAATATTTTCAAGTTATGGAGCCGCCCTTTCGTTAAAAAGCTAAATCACTAAAAATAGCTTTCAAAATATCAGGTTTGGAGGTTTCGCAATACTAACAGTTAAACATACAAAGAATTCCAAAGTCCCGATATGTGAACTCGTGAAACTAACTTGAATTAAATCAAGTTAATTAAACAATTAAAATGATTAACGATAATTAACCTTATTGCAACTTCATGTTTTGGGAATCCTGCCTCAAACGATAACTTAAATCCCCGATATGTGAAATCGTGAAATCATCAATTAATCGCGATTACTTATAAAYGTTAAACATGATTAATATTAATTACTCAATCGTGATTTCACGATTCGGGAATCATAGCTTGAATTGAAATAGGTTAACCTGAAACCCCGAAATGGATTAAGGTTAAATATAATCAATTAACCGTATAAGCTCGATTTATTAACAAAATAAAACACTTTTATTTTACCGTTGAGTTTATGTTGATTGCGATACGGGTGATTTCAAATTTCTTTGCCGATCACGAAAATTGACCATTAATGTTATTAAATGACCAACCTGGGGAACTGATTTCAAATAAGATCCTGCTTTAATACCCAAATATTTTTATTAAAGGAATTAAACGTATTGTCAGTGAAGGTATATACAGGTCGAGGCGTCTAAGGCAAGAAAGACTTTTTCATTTTCAATTACATTCACATTTTGGTAGAGCTTACTTAACGAGATACTCAGTCATGTGCGTTTTCTGTGACAAATAATAGGTTTTTAAGAACTGCTACCATGCTACCACAAAAAGAAGCTAAAGCAACTAGCGAGAGTTTGGGCCAGAGTTCATAGGTTATCTATGACACCTCACCCAGAAGTATAAACACAGTTAAAACCTGGATGAATGTATTCAACAGCCTACGGTACGAGCTGGTAAACTGCCCTTATGATTCAAGAGACAACGAAAAGGAAGACTTATCTACCAAATACAAGACTATTGCTCAGGCAGAGATGCATAAGGTAGCAACAAGGCCGAGTCTTTTACCCTACAATGACATGATTAAATGGGCATTGGATCATGTGGATATCCCAAATAGAACTATTTTCAATTCTCAGAAGGTAGTTGTTGGGTCATTTCGGCGAGAACACATACAGGTGATGTATAAACTGTCTTCAACGCCAAACTTCGTTTATAATTCCAGTTTTCTAGAGAATTTTAGCAATAAGGAGTGTGATCAATATGGAAAGAATCGTTTCGACTTGATTAAATACTGGTGCTCATGCCCTGAAAAGTTCAGAGTCGATTCTCAGGGCATATACTCAATCTCATCGCTAGAACCACAGTTCATGTATATAGCCATGATGATGTGCAGAATTTATGGAAAAGAGAACACAACCCATTTTTTTCTACCATGGGTACACATTATACACACAATGGCAGAAGGTTATTCTTTCGACTGGGCCAAGATATTGTCGGACAGTCTAATTAGTGAAATTACAGAATAGCAGACAAAGAAATCCAAGGGGCAATCAACTTCATTTTACATGTCAACTTATATCATGGGCACCATTTGTTTCATCACGCATTTCCCGCTGATGGGCTGGAGTTAGACTCCAGATAGTGCAGAACCAATTCATATTTATCATTCAAAACTCTGGGAAGACAAGGCGAAGGATTTTTTTTATGAACTCTGTAATTGGGTAGCGGTGTCGATGCACATTGCTATTTTTGGTCACTCACCTCCTAGAATTTCAGACACAGTTGTGGCTAAACTGGATAAAGTGGCAGACTAGTATATCGAGGAACACTTCTCTTATATCAGATTTTTTGGTTTCTCAGTGCCCCCATATGATTTACCGCAATTTTTACCAGATCGATTGGTGTGTCACGAGGTTGCACGAAAAACTGTACTCGGTGGGATTAGCAAAGAGCTCGAAGCAGTGCAGAAAAAGGTATGGCCATCTTTTCCCTTACAGATTGGTGCATTTTCTTTATTGGATTTCGGCCACTCCAAAGTGGAGGCTGCGGCCTTAGAAGAAATAAAACTGGTTAACATTGAATTTAAGAAGCACGACCTGCAGAAGGTCGTGGGTAACCATATGGCCAGTTGCAATCTTAAAAAGTATGAACATGAAGAATCCCCTCGGGACGAAGTGTTTCGAGGGGTGATATCTTACCAAGAATTTCGGAGCTAAGTTCGAGCTCTATCACTTGATAAAATGATTGATTTTTACAACTTCCAAAAGCACCAAAGAAGTAGTCTTCCGAAATTATTACAAGGGGGAAACCCAATGTCTCCTGCTACACAGCAAACAGAGACCCAGAATCCAAAAGTTGGAAGCTCTAGCAAACAAGAAGCCCCGGAAAACTCAGAGAAATCTGAGATCTCGACTCATAAAAATATATCTCGACGACAGAGGTATCTCATGACCATGTCAAAGATCAATCAGAGACATTAACAAAGCAAGGAGAAGATAGGCTATTGTCTTCATTAGATAAATCAACTACAGATGGAACTAGAAAATAGTTATCTACAGAAATCGGTAGCCCCATTCAGATTTTCATGCCATTGCAATTCACCAGAGGAAACCCCAATGCAGAGGTAATACTCATAGGAGATCTCACACCTATCCCTATTGAAGAGATACCTCCCTCTGATTTCTTTTTTAGTAAGAAAAGGAAAGTTGTGGTGAAGAAAAAAATGCACCAGAAAGAGGGTGCAACGATAAAAAAGCACAGAGTACTATTGGATGGACAAAATTTGGAAGAATAAGACTTTTCTACAGAGGTAGCAAGCTCCTTGTTAGCTTTTGCAATAGCTAACCTATTCTTAGTTGATAATCTAAAAGAAAACCTGAAGCAAAAGAATCAGGTGATAAGTCAGTTGCAAAATCAAATAAAGACTACAAAAAAGAATCTCAGAGATGAAGTCAATAAAGGGCTTGAACAAGTTAGAGTAGTGATAAACAAGAAATCCAACTCCTCAAGTCCAATCTTGATGAGATGCATAAGAATATGCAAGTGAGCGAAAGACAGACTATCCAGCAAGATGAGTTGGTAAAGCAATTACAAGACAAGGTCAGTTCCACTAAGAAAATGGTTGTGGATATAACATTGTTTCAAGCTCAAGCATTGGAAGTGCTAAAGAAACTGGAAATAGCACAACAAAGCCTTTTTGCTAAGGTAGTAATCATCCATAATCATTTTTGGGAAGTAAACCAATCATTAGACAATATTAGTTTCAGAGAAAAAGAGGTTACTACAGCCCGAATCACTTTTCAGGAAGCATTTGTGTCATCATCCAGAGAAGAAATATCTATAACTCCCAGATTGATTGTTGCAGAACAAGTCAGAGGTGATATAATATTAAAAACATGGGAGGCCAATATAGCCGAGAGTAAAAGAACATCCAAGGAAATAAAAGAGGATTGTGAAGAGGTTTTCCATTTGCTTAGCAAAGAATCACTAGGCCTCGGAAGGGATGATGGTTCTGAAATACTAGGAAAAAACAATATTGTAAATCATCAAATTGACGTCAAAGAAAACTTAGAGGCAACTCAAGTTGAAATTTCACAGCTAAAGCAGGTTGACATCACTCAAATATATAGATGGATGGTAAAGCCAAATTTACAGCTACAGTCAATTATTTCTGAAGATAAAAGGATAGAAGACAAGTTGCCACAATTACAAAAGAAGTTGTATCTTTTTGAGGCAAAAAATGAGACAGAACCTTCTAGACTAGTAGTACAATTCCTAAGCAGGTGTGCGGAATGTCTTGAGCGAGGAAAAGGAAGTACTTCAAAGAATCAATGAAGTAACATGTACATATATGTTTCTACTGGTATGAGAAAAAGATAGAGAAGAACCAAATGGAACGGTTCAGGTTTTCACTTTGTAATCATTATTATCTAGGAATAACGAGAATTCCAACCGCCTAGGGTTGAGAATCTCTTGTATAAATATATTTTCAAAAGACTAAAGAGAGGTTGGATTTTTTCCATATGTAGTTGAGAAAGCTCTCCTCATTGAGGATTAATACAAATACAGATCAGAGATTCCACATTTTGTTCGTTTGAGTTATGTGTTCTTCTGTCTTTCCATATTATGTTATCTTTTTATATATCTCTTTGATGAATTCTTAATTGCAATTTAGTACAACATCTACTGTGGTTACTTTTCATTTAATAGTTTAATAACGCACAACTTTTCCCCTGTTTTACTGTTAGTAAATACAAGACCTGTGAGTTAATTGGATTGCTACATTTTATGCTTCATTTGAAGTTACATCATCTATTTTCTTCTCATGTAGCAAAGTAAGATTCTTCTGTAATGGATGCCTTGCTTTCTCTAACAACTATATGTTTTTCTCTCATTACACCCATGCTTTTAATTTTAACTCAGACATGAAAGCCGGCCTCTGAGTTGTTATGTTGTTAATTCATTTATAGGAATTTTTATCACATAACAGAGGTAGAAAAACACAAACACTAAAACCTCCTTTATTTCTGGATGCGTTGACATTATACTTTGAAGCCTTAAGTATAAACTCAAGAACAACATCATCAATTCTTTCTTGAGTGAATTTTTTACTTCTCTTTCTTTTCTTAGTTCATCTAAAGCACTGATCAGTTCTGCTTCATAATTTTCTTTTATTTCAATTAATTTTTTTGTCTCATTTCCTTCATGGAATTCCATTTCAAGATGTCCGCATTTTTCACAATTAAATCAAAACAACATACTTATGTTGATTATGTACTCCTCATCTTATGAATCTGTTTGACATGATGAACATCTTTCTTCTTTATCTATACATGCATCTTCTTTGACATTCTATGAATTTGTGATGGGTGAAGAATATATATTATGTAACTTATCCCAAAGTTCTTTAGTTGATGAACATTTACCCACTTTGTCCTTTACTGAATCATATAGTCCTTCCAAAATGAAATCCATTGCAATTTTTTTTTATTTCATTTCAGTTCCTTCTTTAATGTAGTATTTTCCCTTTTTGAACTATCATACCCTATAACAACTGATTTCTAAATATCATACCCTTGTACCTTTAAAAATAATTTCATCCTTCCACTCCATATCTCATACTTTAAACCATTCTTACCATTAAACAGTGGTACTCCATTCTTAGAATAATCCATGATCTCCATCCAATGGTTAAATTGTTTCCTGAAGGAACCTTCTCTTATACTAATTATTGGATTACTGATAGGGGGATGAATCAATAATGATCAATTATACCAATTATTAATCCTTTAAACCACAAAGTATATTCTTTTACTTATTCAACCATGTTCATTTGTTCATCATCAATATCTTACCGTATCATAATAATTAACATGCATCGGTGCATAATAAATAATAACAGACATATCAACACAATGCATATTACACCAATATTTACGTGGAAACCCAATGCGGGAAAACACCAAGGAATGTTTTTCTTATATGTCAAGAATTACATTCAAGGAAGCACCAACTTCCAATTCTCCAGCTACAATTGGAAGGAGGCTCCGACCCCCTGGTTTCTCAAGCTACAACCTAAGGGAAGCTCCAACTCCCCAATTCTCTAGCCACAACCAGAAGGAGGCTACAACCCCCTATGTTCTCCATATACAACTGGAATGTGGCTACAAACACCTATCCTTGCCCCATACAGCCTCCCTGAAATATAAGTAGAATGATGGAACCAGAGTCACACTATCACTATGATATATATTGTTGTAAATATGTAACAATCAAGCTGTACTAAACAACCTGTACAAAACAACCTGTAATCAACCTATACCAATAACATGTGCCAACATGTACCATGGATCAACCTGTACCTCAACCTGTACCATAAACAAGTGCATCAACCATGCACCAAACATGTATAAATAACCTGTTACAACAACCTATCTCATCAATCTTATCAACCAAATCAGATCTACTCACCATGATAAATCACCAAGACAACTCTCAGCCATATGCACAATATCACCAATATGTGCATCAACCAAGCATATCACAACAACTCATAATCATCACCAAGATCAATATTTTCTTCTAATAATATACCAAGATCAATACGTTCTTCTAATAATATACCAAGACAAGTATGCTACATCATCCATAAACCATGTGTCAACAATACTACTAACAAGTTCCTCCAACCACGTACCATGTATGTACCAATCATGCATCAACTACACATCAACTATGACTCATCAAGATGTACCAACATCATCAACTATACACCTCATGTATGTGCCAACTCATCAACTATTGTCTCAACCATGTACCCAACATGTACCTCAACCATATACCAAATACATATACCAATATAACCATCAAAACTTCTCTAGAAATACATCACACAATCCATAACCAAATACCATAAACTCTTACATCAAACCATGTTCCATAACCTCACTTTTATGTAGCCTCAATGATGTATCATTCATAAGCCAATCATATACCAAGACCACTAACAAGTGTCTCTCATAATGCACCACAAGATATGCCAATAAATCAAACTAAGTGCACTAACAATATACTTCAATAGATCTTCCTCAAAACCATTCTACAACAATCCCTAAACTTCCAACAGGGCATCCAACAGATTTACAAGGAAAACCCTCAACCAGATTCATAAGTTCAACACTACACATATGAACACCAAACATTTTTTCTTCTTGTAGCGTTTTGATGTTGTGGTTTTGTTGTCACAATTTTGTTGCCACAATTTTTCTTCCGCACACCGCACTTTTTCTGTCGCAATTTTTCTATCACACTTTTCCTGCCGCACTTTTCCTGCCACGATTTTCCTGCCGCACTTTTTCTGTCGCACTTTTCTCTATCAATAATACCTGCCCAAATAACCTTTCAAAATATAGATATTCAATAGGTGCTAATGGGAGAGTCTTTCTCTCTTATTTATACTTCTATGTAGCTTCCTTAAGGGGTTACCTTCTAATCAACTTAACCCACTTTCCTTCTTTTAGGGATAACCCACTTCTAACCACTTGTCCATTTAACCACTTTCCACAAATAATAAGTTCTCCACTCCTAATTACAACTAACTTTATTATTTAATTAATATATTTTGCAACCACTTTGACTTATCCATAAATAGTAAACTCACCACTTCTTGTTGCAACCACTTTATTATTTAAATAATTTCTCTTTGCAACCACTTTGACTACTTTATTATTTAAATAATTTATCTTTACTCACAACTTCTTGTTGCAATTAACTTTTCTATAATTAGTCAATTCATAACTTCTTTGCCATTAACTAACTTCTTGTTGTTGCAACCACTTTATTTTTTAATTTATTTCTTGGTCAACCACTTTGACTATTCAATCTTCTCATCACAACTACTTTACCATAATTACCAAACTCACAACTTCTTGTTGCAACTAATTTATTTTTAATTATTTTCTTAATGCCACAACTATACCCATGATTAAATCCTAGTTACCATCAATTTGAACAGTACACTTCTTCTAGGAGATTCTAGAATAATTGACTTATTTGACCTTCTAGGAGCTTCTAGATAACTCATGAGGGTTCTCCAACTTCATATGTCCATAACTCTCTAACCATGAGGAGTTATGTGACGTTCCACGTATCACTGGAAATGGAATGACATAAATTATCCATCTAGAATAGTCTTACCTATAAATTCACTGATTTTCATATCTTTATACCTCAAACAGACTCGGGTCCCTTACCCATGCCTTTGTGCTACCAAAATTCGCTACTGGAGTTCTCCAAAGGTTGACATCAATCACTAAGAGTTGACATCAATCTAGAATATCACTCTCCAAGGGTTAACATCAATGAAAACCAACAGTCTAGACCAATTGTCCATCAACCTAAGCCAACCCTTGGATAACTTTGGTAGCGAATCCTGGTAGCACAAAGGCATGGGTAAGGGACTCGATTCTATTTGAGGTATAAAGGCATGAAGATCAGTGAATTTACAGGTAAGACTATTCTATATGGATAGCATATGTCATGTCATTTCCAATGATATGCAGAACGCCACATAACTTCTCACAGTGAGAGAGTTATGGACATATGAAGTTGGAGAACCCTCATGATTTATATAAAATCTCCTAGAAGGTCGAAGAAGTCAATTATTCTAGAAGCTCCTAGAAGAAGTGTACTAGTCAAATTGATGGTAACTAGGAGTTAATCATGGGTATAGTTGTTGCATTAAGAAAATAATTAAAAATAAATTAGTTGCAACAAGAAATTGTGAGTTTTGTAATTAAGGTAAAGTAGTTGTAATGAGAAGATTGAATAGTCAAAGTGGTTGACCAAGAAATAAATTAAATAATGAAGTGGTTGCAACAACAAGAAGTTAGTTAAGGGTAAAGAAGTTATGAATTGACTACTTATATAAAAGTTAGTTGCAGCAAGAAGTTGTGAGTAAAGATAAATTATTTAAATAATAAAGTAGTCAAAGTGGTTGCAAAGAGAAATTATTTAAATAATAAAGTGGTTGCAACAAGAAGTGGTGAGTTTACTATTTATGGATAAGTCAAAGTGCTTGAAAAAAAATTAATTAAATAATAAAGTTAGTTGCAACTAGGAGTGGAGAACTTACTATTTGTCGAAAGTGGTTAAGTTAAGTGCACAAGTGGTTAGAATTGGGTTATCCCTAAAAGAAGGAAAGTGGGTTAAGTTGGTTAGAAGGTAACCTCTTAAAGAAGATGCATGGAAGTATAAAAAAGAGAGAAAGGCTCTCTCATTAGCACCTATTGAATATCATTGAATATCTATTTTGTGAAAGGTTATCTGGGCATGTATTATTGATAGAGAAAAGTGCGACAGAAAAGTGCGGTAGGAAAATTGCGGCAAAAAAGATACGACAGAAAAAGTGCAGTAGAAAAAGTGCGGCAGGAAAATTGCAGTAGGAAAATTGCAGCAGAAAAAATATGGCAGAACAATTGCGGAAGAAAAGCCACAACAAAAAAAATGCGGTAGAAAAACCACGGCAGAAAAATCGTGGCAGTAAAATCACGACAGTAGAATGCTACAAGAATAAAAAGGGTATGGCTTTGATATGTGTAGTGTTGAACTTATGAATCTGGCTTAGGGTTTTCCTTGTAAATCTGTTGGATGCCCTCTTTATAAGTTTAGGGCTTGTCGTAGAATGGTTTTGAGGTAGATCTATTGAAGTATATTGTTAGCACACTTAGTTTGATTTATTGATATATCTTATAGTACATTGTGAGAGACACTTGTTAGTGACGATTGGATTATGAATGATACATCCTTAAGGCTACATAAAAGTGAGGTTATGGCACATGGTTTGATGTAAGGGTTTATGGTATTTGGTTATGGATAGTGTGATGTATTGCTAGAGAAGTTTTGATGGTTATATTGGTATATGGTTGAGGTAAATGTTGGGTACATGGTTGAGACAAGTAGTTGATGAGTTGGCACATACATGAGGTGTATAGTTGATGATGTTGGTACATCTTGATGAGTCATAGTTGATGTGTAGTTGATGCATGATTGGTACAAACTTGGTACATGATTGGAGGAACTTGTCAGTAGCATTGTTAACACATGGTTTATGGATAATGTAACATACTTATCTTGGTATATTAATAGAATTTCATATTCATCTTGGTATATTATTAGAAGCATATATTGATCTTGGTGATGATTATGAGTTGTTGTGATATGCTTGGTTGATGCACATCTTGGTGATATTGTGCATATGGTTGAGAGTTGCCTTGGTGATTGATCTTGTTGAGTAGATCTAATTTGGTTGATGAGATTGATGAGACAGGTTGTTGTGATAGTTTGTTTGGACAGGTTGTTGTGACAGGTTACTAGTACAAGTTTTGTGCATGGTTTATGCACTTATTTATGGTACAGGTTGATGCATGGTACATATTGGCATAGGTTATTGATACAGGTTGTTTACAGGTTATTGGTATAGGTTGATTACAGGTTGTTACAGGTTGTTTGGTGCAGGTTGATTGGTATAGATATACATCAGTATATCTCATAGTGATAGTGTAACGTGGTCCCTGTTAGAATATGAAAGATAGTGCTCGTTTTACCATTGACAATACCCTTGTCACCCAACCATAGGCTGAAGCCACCCTCCAAGCACCTTGACCTTGACAGAGAAAAGAATCCTGGTAGCAATCAAATAGCCAAGAGAGGTTAATGCACCAAGCAAGAAGTAACCAAGCTGATCAGATAGTCCCACCCAAAAGTTGGCACAGTACCTTCCCCAGGATTTGCGCACAATACTACAACTGCACTGTGCATAACTAGCTCTCTGCAACTGCTGAGAAGTGTGTCAAATGAGAGACTGGTCCCTTGTATTTATAGTGGTTCTGGCAGACTTGCTAGGGTCGACTTCTCCTTCTGGGTACTAATTAATTCATATTAATTATATTTCTCCAGCCGACATCTTGTCTAGGGTTTCCTTCATTTATTTGCTTCTTTCTGGAACATTCTAATCTTGTCAAAGGTCACAATAGAGGTTCATACCTCCTGAAGCTACCATAATATCAACACTCCCTCCTAGCTAGTGAGGTATGGTCTTGAGCACAAACAAACCATTCAACTGGTAGTATCACGAGCATCGTCATTATTATCCAACTAGATAATCTCCTATGACAACTGGTACAATATCAATTGATAGAACACAACTGTGTCTATCCATGGTAGTACAAAACTACTCAAACCGTGACACATAGTCACAAACAGTGGAACATATCCACCACAGTAGTATATCTCTACTGTCTGGAGACAGGCAGTCTCCATAACAATCATCTGATGACAACCTACACAGAAAATATTGTTTAAAATAAATTGAACCATCTGGGCCAATCTTTCACTCACATCTATGAGATCTGAAAGAATATCTTCCCTCCGTATAGAACATCAACAATGGGCTATATGCCCTATTCTTCTCAAACAAAGAAGAATGATTGTTTCTGATTTTTGAGCCTGGACCATTCCTCACCCTGGGCCATTCCTCCGACACTAATCAAAGTGCACCCTGGAGAGAATGTATAAACCCTAAGGAATGTCTGTCCCTGATTTGCTGAGCCTAGACCATTCCCCACCCTGGGCCATTCTTCCTACACTAATCAAAGTGCACCCTAGAAAGAATGTATAAACCCTAAGGAATTATTGTCCGAACCATTTCCTCTATTAACCATAAGAGGAAAAGATCGTCATGTATCAACCTCCAAAATGGACCATTCATCATGTTAACCACAATGAGAAATCGTTGTCCGGCGAGGCAGGCAGGTCTTCTTGAGTAACCCTCAAGAAGAGAGACTGCCCTAGACCACTCCCCATGTTAACCATAATGGGAATTCGATGTCTATGATACATCAACAATCTGGACCATTTCCCATGTTAACCACAATGGGAAATCGTTGTCCATCAAAAATCTCAATCCACTTTCCGAACATGAAAGAATCTGTCCGAGCTGGACTATTTTTCAATCACAAAATAAATGTTTTCAATAATATTTTCAGTGCTCCCTCCCAACCTGGAGAGTCATTTCTTCCCTTTCAACTAAGGGAGTTATTTCCATGATCCCCATCTTCTCTCGGAAATATGCAAATTTTATTCTGGATAGAGGTTTTGTCATGATATATGTTGTCTGCTCATCAGTGGGGATATACTTGAGCTTTACCTCTCCTTCCTGAACTTTATCTCTAATAAAGTAGTAGTTGATCTCAATGTGTTTCGACCTTTCATGAAACACGGGATGTTGTGATAATCTTATACAACTCTGATTATCACAATATATTATGGTCGATTCTGGAATCTGATCAAATAAATCGGAGATTAACTTCCTTAACCATATTGCTTCTATGCATGCTTCACATGTTGCCATATACTCTGCTTCTGTTGTGTTGAGTGCGACAAACTTCTGTTTCCTGCTGCCCCAAGATATCATAGCAGAGCCCAAGATGAAACACATGCCTGAAGTGTTCTTTCTGTCTTCTACACTTCCTTCCCAATCTGAGTCTGTGAATCCATGAAGCTGTATATCATTGGATGCGATATATCTCAAACCATAGTTCATTGTTCCTCGAATATATTTTAATACATGCTTTGCAGCTATCCAATGCTCATGTCTCGGTTCCACCTGGAACTGGCTTAGTGTATTCATGGCAAAGCAAATGTCTGGTGGAGTATTTACCAAATACATCAATGACCCAATTAGTTGTCGATATAGAGATGGATCCACTGGATCAGAATCTAGATCTTTTACTTTTCTTATATCCGCATTCATAGGAGTGTCCATGGACTTACAGTCCATCATTCCAAACTTCTGAAGGATCTTTATTGTGTACTTTCCTTGTCTAAGGAATACTTCACCATGCTTCTGCCATACTTCTAGTCCCAAGCAATAATGCATGAGACCTAGATCTTTCATATCAAATTCAGAAGCTAGTTCCTTCTTGCACTGAATGATGAGAGACTCTTCACTTGTTATGAATAGATCGTCAACATATAGTAGTATAATTACAGGTGCATTTTCCACGACTTTATAATAAAGGTTTGGATCTGCATGACTCTTGGAGAAACCAAGTCTCATTAGATAGTTGTCCATTCTGGCATACCAAGCCCTTGGAGCTTGCTTGAGTCCATATAGAGATTTCTTTAATCTGCAAACGTGAGTGTCTCTGGAATGTACCTCAAACCCTTGAGGTTGTTCAATATATACTTCTTCTTCAATAGCTCCATTGAGGAAAGTTGTCTTTACATCCATTTGATGTAAGTTCCATCCCATGGAAGTGGCAAGAGATATGATAGCTCTGATGGAAGTATATCTAGCCACCGTAGCAAACGTTTCGTCATAATCTTCTCCCTCCTTTTGGGAGAACCCTCTAGCTACAAATATTTCCTTGTATTTATCCACGCTTCCGTCTGTTACATGTTTGATCTTGTACTCCCATTTTAGAGTTACTACCGATTTTTCTTTAGGTCTTGGTACGATTTCCCATACCTCATTTTTCATAATGGATTGATGCTCTTCCGTCATAGCTTCTTTCCATTGTCCCTTTTGAACTGCGTCTTCAAATGTGGTAGGTTCTTCATCTAGAAGCTTCGTCATGTATGATGCATAACTTGAGAATCTTTTAGGTCTTTTACTCTTTCTGATTGTTCCTTCTGGAACCTTGAGTCTTTCTGCGTCTTGTAAGGTAGCTTCAAGCCAAGCTGGTCTTTTCTTGGTCTTAGGTACGATATCTGAATCAATGTTTTCACATGGCTCCATAGGATGATTAGGTAGTTCCTTTTCGTCATTTTCATTTTCTATGCTTTCTTCATTAAGTTCTTTAATCTCTTCTTCTTCTATAGTTTCTTCTATGGATTTCTTGAAGGTTATCTTCTCATTGAATGTTACGTCTCTGCTGACTTCAATCTTGTGTTGTTATGGAATATATATTCTATAAGCTTTGGATGAATCACTGTATCCCACGAATATCCCTTTCTTACCTGAAGGTTCTAGTTTATTCCTCTTGTCCTTGGGAATGTGAGAGTAAACAAGACATCCAAATATTCTTAGATTTTCCACATTAGGTTTCTTACCTAAGAAAGCTTCTTCTGGTGTCATGTCCTTCAATATACGATAAGGAATTTTGTTCTACACATATATTGTTGTCATTGTTGCTTCCCCCCATAAGAATATGGATAGACCTTGATCATTTAGTAAGGCTTTTACGGTTTCTTCAATGGATCTATTCTTCCTTTCTGCTACACCATTTTGTTGAGGATTATGAGGAACAGTCAACTCCCTCCTAATCCCTGCCAATTTGCAGAATGCAACAAATTCCTTTGATGTGTATTCTCCACCATTATCAGTTCTTAGCATCTTGATCTTCTTATTCGTGAGATTTTCTATTTCTGCTTTGAACTCTTGAAACTTGTTGAATACTTCGCCTTTTGTCTTGAGTAGATATAACCAAGTCTTTCTTGAATAGTCATCTATGAAGATTACGTAGTAAGAAGATCCTCCTAGAGACTTTACTGCCATCAGACCACAAACATCTGAGTGTATCAGATCTAGAATCTTCTTAGATCTGTTGTTGTTGCTTGGGAATGGTTTCTTGATATTCTTCCCAAGAGCACATCCTTTGCAGATTCCTTCATGTGTAGACTGCAACTCTGGTATTCCTTCAACCATCCTTTTGAGAAAGGGTAATGATTGATAGTTAATGTGAGCGTACCTTATGTGCCAAAGCTCATTGGGGTTGACTTCGTTGTGTACAAGATCTTCTCCATTTTGTTCTAGTAGTCTATACAGATTTCCTTCACGACTTCCAATAACCCTAGCATTCTCTATGTTGGAGTCTTTATGCTATGATAACACTTTTCCATCCACAAAAGCTATTATGTTTCCCTTGTCTTCTAGGCAAGATATCGATACAAGATTCTTTTCTAAACCAGGTACATATAAAACATTACTTAAGTGAACATAGTTACCTGTTTTCATTTTGATGGAGGCTTGTCCAAATCCTTCCAAGCTCTACCTTGTACGAGGTCTTCTTCTCATTTAGATTTGAGAGTCCGGCTTGATCTCCCGTCATGTGCCTAGAATCTCCACTATCGATTATCCATATGTCATTTTCAGTCGTTCCAGTAAGTGTTGAGTACTGTAAAAGACTGATCGTTTCACTCATTTCTTCGGTTGACTGGTAACTGGTCATGCCTTGATCCAAAAATTCAAATTCATCATTTCTGTCTTCTTAGAGAGCCAAAAGGTGCGTTGAGTTAGGGTGCATCTGAATATCTTCTTTTTGAGCGAGATTCTCCATCACAAGGTGTCAGATCTGAGATTAGGGTTTCTGCAACTGCTTCTGCTAGTAACCCTAGCAACAGTGTCTTTGGAAGCTACTCCTATTAGTAACCCTAGTGGCAGTTCCTCAGTGAGCTCAATATCCTAGCAGTTATGCTTCCTTCCAGGGTTTAGACTGAATGAAGGAAGCGTGGACCCATAACCTGTTAGAATATGAAAGATAGTGCTTGTTTTACCATTGACAATACCCTTGTCACCCAACCATAGGCCGAAGCCACCCTCCAAGCACCTTGACCTTGACAGAGAAAAAAATCCTGGTAGCAATCCAATAGCCAAGAGAGGTTAATGCACCAAGCAAGAAGTAACCAAGTTGATCAGACAGTCCCACCCAAAATCTGGTGCAGTACCTTCCCCAGGATTTGCGCACAAGACTGCAACTGCACTGCGCAGAACTAGCTCTATGCAACTGCTGAGAAGTGTGTCAAATGAGAGACTGACGCCCTGTATTTATAGTGGTTCTGGCAGACTTACTAGGGCCGACTTCTCCTTCTGGGTACTAATTAATTCATATTAATTATATTTCTGCAATCAACATCTTGTCTGGGTTTCCTTCATTTATTTGCTTCCTTCCGGAACATTCTAATCTTGTCAAAGGTCACAATAGAGGTTCATACCTCCCGAAGCTACCATAATATCAACAGTCCCATCATTCTACTTATATTTTAGGGAGGATGGACAAGGAAAGCGTAGGTGTTTGTATCCACCTTCCTATTGTAGTCAAAGAACATAAGGGGTTGTAGCCTCCTTCTAGTTGTAGCAAGAGAATTGTGGAGTTGGAGCTTTCCTCAATTTGTGGCCTGAGAAACTAGGGGGTCAGAGCCTCCTTTTAGTTGTAGCTAGAGAATTGGAATTTGGTGCTTCCTTGAATGTAATTCTTGACATATAAGAAAATCATTTTGTGGTTTTCTCCCTCATTGGGTTTCCACGTAAATATTGGTGTATTGTGCATTGTGTTGATGTGTTTGTTATTGTTTATTATGCAATGATGAATTTTAATGCTTATGATACAGTAAGATATTGATGATGAACATACGAACACGGTTGAATAAGTAAAAGAATATACTTTGTGGTTTAAAGGATTAATAATTGGTATAATTGTTCATTACAGATTCACCCCCCCTCTTAGTAATCCAACAATACTGACATGAAAAGGGTCGTAACATTTTCATACAACCTCTATTTTAGGCACGTTATAGCCTATTGAAAAGGTCTCTTCGAGAACTACACATTATGTCGTCAAACTCTGACTTCGTCTATATTTTGATAGTGTCAAGCCAAAAAAACACTGTTTAGGGCCCCAAAATGGCCCTGGAAGTACAGAAAGATGCACTGACATGAAAACTTCCAAAATAAGCCAGTTAGATTAGGTGGGAAGCCACCAATCTCCACCTGGAATATTTGTAGGGATTCAGACAACCCCGAAAGTGTAGAACCCATAATTACAAAGAATTAAAGAAGAACATGTTGAATTAACAATTGTCAATATGAGCTAGTTGGAATAGGTGGGTGGCCACCAATATCCACTGGATCAGTCCTCCCCCCTTAGGAAGAAATGGTCTCCATTGCGTTGAGTGCCCCCATCAAGTGAGGAAACTTCTGCTGGATTTGACCCCGGGTGAGCCACTTGCCTTGGTGTAGGAGTTGTCTTTCCTTGACAACCCGATAAAGTTGGATCCTCTGCTGGTGAGTTCCCTTGACCTGTGTGTCCACTATCTGATCAATGGATGCCTTTTCCATACAGTCAGGGTTGAGCTCTGTTGGTGTCAATTGTTCTGCGATCTCTGAGATGTCCAATAATGGTGGAAAATATGGCTAAAGGAGGTCCACATTAAACACTTAGTGCAAGCCAAGGAAGGGTGGAGTGTTGAGCTAAAAAGCATTGCTACCCATAGCCTTGGTGATAGTGTAAGTCCCATAGAGAAGTGGGTGGAGCTTGTGATGGGACCTTGTAAGGAGCTCTTTCTGCAAATGTAACCAAACCTTGTCTCCCACCTGAAATCGATGCGGTACCCAGTGTTGATCATGGTGCTGCTTGTACTTAGCATTGGATTTCTGCAAAATCTCAAGTTTGTGACAGTTACATATTTAGTTTCTACATTTGGCACTTATATTTCAGGGTGGTTGGATGGGGAAATGATGGGTGGTTGTAGCCACCTTCTGGTTGTATCCAAAGAACATAAGGGGTTGTAGCCTCCTTCTGGTTGTAGCTAGAGAATTGGGGAGTTGGAGCTTCCCTTAAGTTGTATCATGAAAATAGGGGTCAGAGTCTCCTTCCAGTTGCAGCTGGAAAACAAAGGAAGTTGGTGCTTCCAATGAATGTAATTCTTAAAGACAAATAAGAAAAAACATTATGTGGTTTTCTCCCGCATTGGGTTTCCACGTAAAAAATATTGGTGTATTATGTATGTGTATGATTGTTCATTTGTTCATGGTGTATTTACTCTGCACGTATTGGATGATAATGCTATATTGATCATAAAGATAAATAACACTTGCATGATGTCATTAAAAAGATTAAAAATCTTTATTACTGATTCACCCCCCTTCTCAGTAATCCAACAATTGGTATTAGAGTAGGTCCTTCAAGAAAACAGTTTAACCACTGGAAGGAAGATCATGGAGAGAAACAATTTGTATATAAATTGAATACCATAGTTCGATGGTTAGAATGGTATGAAGTATGAGATGTGGAGCAACAGAATGAAAACATTTTTACAGGCACAGGGGTATGATGTTTGGCACTCAGTTGTTATAGGATACAATGCTACAAATAAACCAAAAATTGCATCCAAGAATGAATTGAAAAGGAACAACAAAATAGCATTGGATTTATCTTGGAAGGATTACCTGATTCAATAAAGGACAAAGTGGGACAATGTTCATCAACTAAAGAACTTTGGGATAAGATACATAATATCTATTTTTCTCCTATTATAGAGTTAGAGAATGCAAAAGAAGATGTAGGTACAGAACAAGAAGAAAGATGTTCATCATTTCAAACAGACTCAGAAGAAGAACAGAGTGAAGTGGATATTAAGGAAGATTTTAACTATGCTTTCACTCAATTAAAAAAAGCAAAGAAAGAAAGCCATCTCCTCAAGGAAGAATTTATTAAGCTAAAGAAAAGTCCTCAAATATTGGAAGAAGTACATCATATTATTATAGGTCTATAGGATCAGTTGAAAGAAGCCAAAGAAATTGAAGAAATGTTCAAGAGTCAGAAGCAGTGTTTGGAAGCCAACATAGCAGCACAAAAGGAAGAAGTAGAAAAGAGAAAAAATGTACTAACATATCATCTCAAGAAAAGAACCGATGACTTAAACCAGATTGAGGAAGAATTTGGTCAAGAAGAGAGAAGACTCGAAGAAGAAATAATTACATTGAAATTCCAACTTGAATAAGCAAAGAGAACAGAAGAAGTCATGAAGTCTCAGATAATGAAGAAAGAAGAAGAGGTTGAGAAGCTTAAAGAAGAAGTTGTCACACTAAGATTCAAAGTCTTCAAGCTCAACAAGAACGTTGAAGAGATATAAACATTTACATCAGCAATAGAGAATGAAGAGAAACACTCTAGGTTGCTAGAAAATAAGAATGAAGAAAAGAATAAGAGTTATGAAGAAGTACTCAAAGGAAGGAAACATGGTCAACCAGAATCTAAGAAAACTAATAAAGATACATATTCAAGAATATCATCCATGTTCAAGCCACAAAGAAGCTTCAATCATGATCATGATCAGTCGAAGAAGAAATTCAGAAGGACTACACCACAAAAAAGATCATTCACTCCCAAGTATGTAAATTTATTTTATGGTCATTGTTTTTTACTGTACTAACTTTGGACATAAGGTTGAATATTGCAGGGATTTTAAAAGAAGTGTTAAAGAAAGAAATGCTTATGTGGCCCCACGTAACATTGACTGTTACAAATGTGATTACTATGGACACATAGCTCTTGATTGTAGAAGCATGATCGATAATTCCATGAAAGAGAACACTGATATCAGATATAAGAAAGTATGGATAAGAAAACAGGAAGAACAAGTGAACAAAGACTAGGTCCTAGAGATTGCAATATTGGCAATAAAATGAGACGAAGACAAATCTATAAAGAAAAAGGAAGATTTTAGATACAAAAAGGTTTGGAAAAAAAATGAAAGAAAAGGAGGACAAGTAAATAAGGAACAAGTTCAAGAGATTGTACTTTCAGGTATTGTAGTGAAATATGAATCCACAGACAGAAAGAAAGAAGTCAGAGTTCAGAGAGATGATGAATCTACCGATGAAGATTATGATGACTCTGCATCATAGTAGGAATTGTTCTAAGTCATCCTGATTAGAGACTCCTAGGTAATATGAATATTATACAGGGGGAGTCTATGCGGTAGCTAAGATAGACTAGAAAACCATCCTTCGAGAAGCTTGCAGAGTTTGAGTAGACAGATTCAAAGTTGTCAGTTAGCAGAAGTACAATATGATAGATTAATCGGTTGTAGTAGTGAATACTTCATGATAGTACAGTGATAGATGGGTCAGTATTATGGACAGTTGTGTAGCAGGTCTTAGACAATATGGACATAGATGGATTTGTAAGAACACTTAGCAGGTTTGGACAAATTTATGAAAGTGGACGAGAGCATGATTCATAGATTAGTTCAGAGAGTGGTTCAGAGACAAAGGAACTTTATCATAATGGATGATAATTACACAGGAATATTTGAATGATTTTCATATATGTCAATTGATTACACAAGGAAACACCAATGGAAAATAACTCCAAAAGATAGCAGGTATAGGAAGACTTATATTTTTTCTACAGAAACAGAACCAAAAAGATAGGTAGAAATATCATTCAGATAAGTTGTCAGACAGAGAGGTAAGAATAGAGGTATGATTCCAAGGGAAGTTATTCATCATATGCAGGATAGAGAGTTAGATGCTTGAAGAGAGAGAACAGACGCATGTTTCTAGGGGGGGCGATTGTCACAAGGGAAGAATGAGTGATATGAATTTAGTGTTGCATCATAGTGATACCCTTTGTCAACAGGGGATATATTATTCATATGAAGGGAGAGAGAGTAATCAAAGGCTTAGAAACATAGAGAAATATCAAAGGCATTTATACATGGGGACAAACCCCGAGGAGAGTTCAATCAGGGGGAGCAGCCCCAAAGGGAGATACCCTTTTTAATTGATGTCAAAGGGGGATAGATAGAAACATTGATGAGGAGTATAAGCATGAATGTTATCATGACTAAGTGTTTCCATCAATGCCAAAGGGGGAGATTGTCAAACCGTTGGCTTAGGTTGATGGACAATTGGTCTGGATTGTTGGTTGTCATTGATGTCAACCCTTGGAGATTGATATTGTAGATTGATGTCAACCCTTAGTGATTGATGTCAACCCTTGAAGCAATTCCGGTAGCAAATTCTGGTAGCCCCAACAGTATGATTAAGGGACTTCAGTTTTATTGATGTATAATGGTATGAATTTTAATATATTTTCAGGTAATACTATTCTATATGGATAGTACATGTCATGTCATTTCTGGTGATATGTGGAACGTCACATAAATCCTCACGGTTAGAGAGTTATGGCTTGGTGAATTTGGAGAACTCTCATGAGTTATCTAGAAGGTCAAAGAAGTCAAATTAATTCTAGAAGTTCCTAGAAGACGTTGACTAGTCAAGTGGGTGAAACTAGGAGTTAGTCATGGGTTAAGTTGTTGCAATAATAAAATAATTAAAAATAATTTAGTTGCAACTAGAAGTGGAGAATTTATTATTTGTAGCAAAGTGAGTTAAAAGTGGACAAGTGGTTAGAAGTGGGTTAGCCCTAAAATAAGAAAAGTGGGTTAAGTTGGTTAGAAGGTAACCCCTTGAGGAAGCTACATGGAAGTATAAATAAGAGAGAAAGGCTCTCCCATTAGAACCTATTTAATATCATTGAATATCTATTTTGTGAAAGGTTATGTGGGCGGGTATTATTGATAGAGAAAAGTGGGACAGGAAAAGTGCGATAGAAAAAGTGCAGCAGGAAAAGTGCGGCAGAAAAATCGTGGCAGAAAAACCATGGCATAAATAGTGCGGTAGAAAAATCGTCGCAGCAGAGGCAGTAAAATGTTACAAGAAGAAAAAAGGTATGGTTTCCATATGTGTAGTGTTGAATTTATGAATCTGGTTGAGGGTTTTCCTTGTAAATCTATTGGATGCCCTCTTGGAAGTTTAGGGCTTGTTTTAGAGTTGATCCGAGGTAGATCTACTGAAGTTTAGTATTAGTTCATGTTTGAGGGATTTTAGTTGAGGTATGTTGTTGAAATTATTGGTACAGATAGAGGTTGTATAATAGTTAGGTTCTAGCACATGGTTTGAGGTACATACTTGTGGTATAATGTTTGAGGTATATGTGATCAAATCAGATTGGTTGATCAGTATACAGTGACAAGTTTCTTAGTGACAGATTTGACAGAACAGGTTGTGACAATGACATATTCAATTTATACATTTGGAACTTATATTTCAGGGCAGTTGGACGGGGAAATCATAGGTGGTTGTAGCCACCTTCCAATTGTAGTCGAAGAACACAGGGGGTTGTAGCCTCCTTCTGGTTCTAGTCAGAGAATTAGGGAGTTGGAGCTTCCCTCGGGTTGTAGCATGAGAAACTAAGGGGTCAGAGCCTCCTTCCAGTTGTAGCTGGAGAATTGGAAGTTGGTGCTTCCTTGAATGTAATTCTTGACATATAAGAAAAGCATTACGTGGGTTTCTCCCGCATTGGTTTTCCACGTAAATATTGGTGTATTGTGCATTGTGTGGATGTGTTTGTTATTGTTTATTATGCACTGATAAATGTTAATTCTTATGATAAAATAAGATATTGATGATGAACATATGAACATGGTTGAAAAAGTAAAAGAATATACATCTTGGTTTAAAGGATTAATAATTGGTATAATTGCTCATTACTCTTTCATCCCCCCATTCGTTAATCTAATAGTATGAATCCTCGAGGCTAAATTCGAGCTATTCTACGGAGCTCAATTTGGGGTTTGGTTCAAGGAAAGGAAAGCGGGAGAGCAAGTTCTGTTGCAGCGTCGATCAAAGGGCGCCACCGGTCAGGAGGGAACTAGGGAGCGCCCAATCACTATGGAGGATGACCGACCAAAACCTAGTAGGTGACTAAAGGAGGACCCAGACATGGAGCAGTGTAGCCATGCCAAAGAATGAAGGACTTGGGCTCTGGTTTTTTTCTTTCCTTTTTTGTTAGACGCTCAATCATGGGGAGTTTGAAATTTACCCCATGTTTAAATGTGTAATGACTAAAGCTCCATATAGTAGCAACATTTCTAGGGTCGATTATAATAGCAGCATAGCTAAGTTACCATTGATAAACTATGATACTCTAAATATTGATCCATGGGTCTAGTTTCTGACATGACAGACCCCTCAATAATCAATCTGTAAGTTTGTTTGTATATAATAAAAATACCTAGTTTCTTTTTTACTTAGAAAAAAATATAAATTAAATGAATTTTCTTCATAAATAGAAATTCAATTTCTTTAGAGTAATACAAATATTTGATATCCTTAAATATGAATTTAAGAGACAAAGCTTTTGGATGAATAATATCAAGTTCAAAAAACTAATGTCTTAAGCATTGTAACATAGCACATACATTATACAATACTTATCATATATATAATGAAGCAATAATAATATCAATTAAATTAACGTTAATCTTTTATATCATTAATGTTTTTTAAATATTATTTTATTTTTTAAATTAATTTCAGTTAATTTTTCCACATACAAATTATTTTATCAATTTGAAACAAAGTTATTTTTAAAAATGGCAATTTTTTTAAAACTAAAATTTATAGTAATTTTTTTTTTAATAAAATCTTATTAAATTTAAATAAAGATTTAAAAATGAAATAATAATCTAATTTATCAACTTATTATTATCTGATTTTGGTTCATGTATGGAATTAAAGTTAGATGAAACTATTAATAATAATAATAATAATCTAATTTTATGGTTACTGCTAAGGCATACATCAAATTGGCATATGGGACCCCCTTGTTTATGGTACAAGGGACCCCCTCACCCTTGAATGTGTGACCTCCAAGGAATATTGATTTGATGGATGTGTACATATCCTTGAATGTGTGACCTCCAAGGAATATTGACTTTCTTGCAAATACTATTGAGAGAATTACTACTTTTCTGTTTTGGAATAAGACCTAAAACTACTTTTCATTGATTAAGAGTTTGTTTTTCTTGAGCTTGCCCAAAACTCAAAAGAAAAATTGACTTTCTTGCAAATACAATTAGACAATTACTACCTTTAGGTCTTGGAATAAGACCTAAAATTACTTTTCTTTGATTAAGAGTTTGTTTTTCTTGGACTTGCCAAAAGTCAAAAGGAATATTGACATTCTCTCAAATACTATTGAGACAAATACTACATTCCCCTCTTGGAATAAGGACCTAAAACTACTTTTCATTCATTAAAAGTTTGTTTTTCTTGGACTTCCAAAAACTCAAAAAGAATATTGACTTTCTTGCAAATACTATTGAGACAATTACTACCTTTCCATTTTGGAATAAGACCTAAAATTCATTGATTAAAAGTTTGTTTTTCTTGCAATGGTAGGAAACTCAAAAACATTTGAATTTAATGTGTTAATCTACATTCACAAATACAACCATTGATGATTATCTTCACTAATACTACCAATTAACCCCTAAATTATAATAAATTTTACATTAAAAAAAAAAAAATCCTTTTGTAAGTAGCCACTTCAAAAACCCAATAAGAGTTCTAAAAAGTGAACCTTATGGCATGCCTACCATGGATCAAAATTGAAGTGGTCATTGCCCATCAAAAGCAGTGTAACCCCTCATAAAAGACATAAAATTATTTCTCATTCAAATGAATTTGATTGGTAAAGTCTACGGAAGTATATATACCCTACCCTCCTCTGGATTTGAACTTGTGACCTCTTAAGAGGAAACACATGTTCTTAACCATTAGACCCACTCAAGTTGTATTCTACTGGTGATTGTTTTTAATGTTTTTTCTCCTTTATCAATCATTGATTTTATGCATTTTTTCTTAGAGACATGAAAATCAAAAAAGGAATGTTAACATTTTTTCTCTACCATAGGAATTACAAAAATAAAATTGTTATCTTTTTTTACACAATGAAATTCCATAGTCATGAATCTCAATCCGATGTGACTATTAAGACAGGCATGTATCACATATTTATTGAAATTTTACAATTCAATAGACGATGAAAACAATGGATTAGTCAAGTTTTAATTTAGCCACATTTATGTGTAAACTGAAACTGGGTTCTTTGACTAAATGGTTGAAACTTGAAACCCGTCGGGCCACATACGCTGAAACTGAGGGCACACAATCGTGGCGCAACTGCTTCCATAAGAAGTTATGGATGCTCTGCACACTATTAATTCCCACACTTAATATAATAGCTTCCCTCCATCATATACTGCTCGAGAGTCTGCCAATTTCTTTTATCGAATTCTGTACCCATTTAGAAGCTCAAGGCGGGGCAGAAATGG
>ML805364.1:30660-54990 GCA_009831015.1 Picea engelmannii | reverse complement strand
TTATGCAATAGCATTTCAAGGTGATTTTTTTAAATCAAAAGTATCTTTTGTACCAAAAGAATCATGGAGGACCTGATTTGAGGAGAACACTCTAATATACGAAGTTAAAATGCATGATAGAGGATAACTAAGAGGCATAGTGACTGATCCATGACGGGTTATCTACTAATCATAGGGAGTGTGAAGGTGAGAAGAAATTACTACCCTGGTAGCCTGGGGACAATGATACAACAACATTTATAATATAAGACCAGCATTCTCATTGAAAGCTAAGCCAAGATTTTCAGCTTTTCTATGACAGATGAATTTAGCAACTGGCTTTTCATTTGATTGAAAGATTATTTTCACCTTCATTTATTATATAATTCTTACACCAATTCAACTGCTTGTGTTTCCTTTGCCCAACACGGCTTAAATTTTAGGAATTTTCACTACCCTCAAACACTCTTTGTTGAGGTTCTACATATGTCTCCCTTGGTAATCTTTATTTTGAGTCTTTGAAGTCTTCTCTAGAGTCTAAATGCTTTTGTTTTTAGAAGAAAATATATACTAGTGTTTAGATAATTTGATATAATGCTATTTCGAAAACATTTTTCCTCTTTGTTTTTGTTTAGTTGTCTTCTATTTTTTGACTGTCGATTTCATTGTCACGTAGAATAAGTTCTAAAATTTAAAATGTCAAATATAATTTTTTAGAATTTTTTAAATCCATAATTCTACACTTCTACAAATATTTTCGGCTCCTTTGTATTTTCTCTTCAAAATATCACCAGTTTTGCAAAGTCTTAAAATTAAAAATAATAACCAGCTTTAAATAAAAGCAATATTATTATTAAATTTTTAACTTTTAATTGAGTATAATATTTATTGAGAGGATCCAGTATCTGTTGGGATTTGGTGACAACAAATTATCAAGAACAGATTTGGATCCTATTATTCTACGTTGGTTACAACCAAATAGACCAAGTTAGAATGTGGATAGGGATTACATTTATTAATCAATTTCTTGTGTGAATGGATAAATTCATGTAAGCCCGTAGAGGCAAATGACTGAGTGTAAGTGAGCTGATGTAATCTCCATGATCTGAATAATAAGACAACCGATGCCTATGCTTGGTGGACGTAGCCCAACGTTTGGGTGAACTACGTGAAATTATGTGTTTGCTTATTTGCTTGTATCTTGTTCTATTTTTGTTTCCATTGAAGTATAACAAGTGGTATTAGAGCTGATCGTGCATGTGAGTTGTGTCCGTGGGCGAGATCTATCACTGAATAAACTCGTTTCATGAGCCGAGAACGAAGTTTTTATTTTGCATGGTCGTGGGTGATCTCTGTCGGAGGGAGCGACGGTTGCTGGTAAACTTTTCTACTAGTCACGGGTTCTCCATCGCACAAGAGAGACCTATTCTTTTTTGTCCGGTCGGGGTTCGCCATTGCAACCATTTTTGTCCAGTCGCGAATTAATTCTCCCTTTCAATAATCCAAGGAGCACCGACCATGGTGCATGCGTGAGTTTTTTTGGGGAAGCGTGAGTTATGTAAAGGTTGTGGTATGCATAGAGTAAAGGTAATATTAAATATACAACAAGTCAAAGATATGTATAGTTTTTTAAAGGAACGATGATTTTTTTTTAAACTACATAAGATTATTTTTTCACATTTAAAAGGAATTTTTTATAAGCAGTGGGTATTGGGAGATTTTTTGTGTTAATGGCTAAGATGCAAAGTTCGAAGTTTGAAGTTGAAAAGTTTAGCGGTAAAAGCAATTTTGAGCTCTGGAAGCTCAAGATGCGGGATTTACTGGTGCAACAAGGGTTGCAAAAAGCATTGGCAAGAAAGTCCAAGAAACCAACAGCCATGACGGAATGGGAATGGGAAGATCTGGATGCGAAAGCTCTTAGTACCATTCGTTTATGTCTGGCGGATGAAGTTTTGTTTAATATCGTAGGAGAGGATACAACATCAGGCTTATGGAACAAGTTGGAAAGTCTATATATGACGAAGTACTTGACGAGCAGAATTTACTTGAAGAGACACTTGTACAGTTTGCGGATGAAAGAAGGTACAAAAATTGTTGACCACTTAAATACCTTCAATACCCTTATAGTTCAATTGACTAGTATGGAAGTTAAATTCGAAGATGAAGATAAGGCTATTACACTATTGTGTTCGTTGCCTGAATCTTGGGATAATCTAGTCATCTCTATTAGCTTTAGCTCAACAAAAGTTTTAGATTATGACTTTGTTGTGGGAGCTTTGTTGGCTGAGGAGATGAGGAGAAAATCTAGTAAAGAAACCTCAACTTCAGAGGCGATGTTGGTCAGAGGTCGAACTAAAGAGAAAAATGAGAGAAGTTTTTCTCGATCTAAGTCAAGACATAGAAAGGGTAAAGCAAAATGTTGGTACTGTGGCAAAACAGGACATCTCAAGAAAGATTGCTGGAAGAGAAAATAATCTGAGGAAAACTCTACGAAGGAAGCAAATTTGGCTGTAACAAATTCAGTTATGATTGATTAAGTTTTATCTGTTTCTAGTAATTTACAATATCAAGAAGAATGGCAGTTAGATTCAGGTGCCTCCCACCACATGTGCTCACATAGAAACTGGTTCATTTCTTACCAATCTGTTGATGAGGGTGTAGTGTTTATGGGAAATGGTATTCCCTGTAAAACTGTTGGGGTTGGTAGTATTAGAATCAGGATGTTCGATGGTATTGTTAGGGAATTAACAGATGTTAGATATGTACCTGAGCTTAAATCAAATTTGATTTCATTGGGAGTGTTGGATTATTGTGGATATAAGTATATAGGTCAAGGTGGAGCACTCACAATGTCTAAAGGTAATTTAGTAGTGATGAAGGAAACAAAGGTTGATAACCTTTATAAGCTGGAAGGGAGTACTGAAGTGGCATCTGAAGTGACAGATGTATCTTCTTGTTTATGGCAGAAGCATCAAGTTCATAAGAGCAAGAAAGAATTGTAGGTACTGGTAAGTGGTAAATCATTTTTGGACTTAAAATCTTTGTTTCTGAATTCCTACTTGTTTTATATCTCTACAAGTTATGATAATGGTATAAAGGGATGTTGTGTGTGGGATCCTACTTCTCACAAGGTCATCATTGACAGAGATATAGTATGTATGGAACAACCAAAAGGGTTGATTCAAGATCGCAACAGTAAATTTGTTTGCATGCTAGAAAATTCATTGTATGGCCTACTGGTACCCAGGGAAATATACAAGAGGTTTGAATCCTTCATAGTGAGTCAAATTTTTTCAAAGTGTAGGAATGACTATACGGTTTATAGTACATTCACAGTCTTGATGAACTCTTTGCTGATGATATGCTCGATGCAAGCCGAAGCATGGATAAAATCAGTAAGAAAATGACTCAGGTGGGCAGGACAATTCAGATGAGGGATCAAGGAGTAGCAAAACAAATTATGGGCATGGAAGTACACAGAGATGGTAATGGTAAGTTGTGGTTGGAGTTCAGTATGAACATTGTAAAACCAGTTTTTATCCCTCTTGCTTTCCATTATAAGTTTTCTTCAAGCATAGGGCCTATCTATAAAGAAGAAAAGGTTATGTCTTGTGTAAGTTCAGTAGGAGGTCTGTTGTATGCGATGAAATGGTTAAGACCAGATGTTTCACATGCTAATGATGTTGTCAGATACGTGACAGATTCAGGTGCTGCAGTGAAATGGGTGCTTCAGTGTTTGAGAAGCACAAATGTCACCTATAATGGTTACACTAAGATGGTCAGTGATAATTGTAATGTATATTTTACAGGTGTTTTGGATATGAGGAGTTCTATCACTAAATATGTTTCACAACAAAGTTGTGGAAGACATGTTGGAGGTGGAGTGACCCCTCAGGAAATCCAAACTCGTGCAAGTCACACAGGCGAGATCATGAAACAAGTTTTATTAGAGAAGCTGCAGTGGTGCTTGGCTTCTCTTGGCTTGTAGAAAAGGTGATGAACAAAAAGAAGGAGCAAGGTATCAGGTTAATTGTTGTCAAGGTGGAGATTGTTGGGATTTGGTGACAACAAATTACCAAGAACAGATTTGGATCCTATTATTCTGCGTTGGTTACAACCAAATAGACCAAGTTAGAATATGGATAGGGATTGCATTTATTAATCAGTTTCTTGTGTGAATTTTTAAATTCACGTAAGCCCGTAGAGGCAAATGATTGAGTGTGAGTGGGTTGATGTAATCTCCATGATTTGAATAATAAGACAACCGATGCCTATGCTTGGTGAGCGTAGCCCAACGTTTGGGTGAACCACGTGAAATTTTGTGTTTGCTTATTTGCTTGTATCTTGTTCTATTTTTGTTTCTGTTGAAGTACAACAGTATCACCAGTTTTGCAAAGTCTTAGAAGTAAAAATAATAACCCGCTTTAGATAAAAGAAATATTATTAATAAATATTTAACTCTTAACTGAGTATAATATTTATTGAGAAGATCCAATGCAGTATGACATCCAGACAGAGTGGCAAAACATCAGAGAAGAGTTGAAACCAGGAAACTATATTATGCTGACAACTAGTTGCTTGAAAAGCTTATCTATTAACCACATGCCCTACTTGAATAATAAACCCCATGTTAAAATAATTGAAGCCTTAGTGAAAATACTTGGAGATCTTGCTGGAATAATGACAACACAATGCAATTGAGTAGCAAATAAGGAAACACAGACACAAGTATTCAAAATGGTGTTTTTTAAAGCATTAAATCTCTCCTCCATTCATACTTGAATATATTTTCTCTTTCCTCTCTGTTTTACAAAATCTCAATTCATATCTGTTAAAAACAGAGTAAATAAGCATTTAGATGGGCATTGCAGACTCTATAATAATAATGGAAAAGATAAAGTTAATAGTGTAACTTTCATAATAATAATGGGAAAGATAAAGTTAATATTGTAACTTTTATATATAATGAAGCAAGTTGCTTTGGAAAAAGAATGGTGCTTTACAGTTCAGGTAGGGTGAGATGTCTTTTACTTTGTGTCTGGGTGTTGTGTCGTGTAATTATAGTGGCAAAATTCAAATTCAATTCGGTATGATAAAAAATTGTAAAAAAAAATATAGTGTGTTTTCAAATACAGAAGTATACATCTTATAGATACAAAATACGATTCAAATTTTCGAAAATTTCCAATCAGAAGAACCTCAAAATTAGAGAAACTAATTTTGTTCCTTGAAAATTTGGCAATGTAGATTATTTATATAGTTTGTAAGATTTTTTAAAATATTTTTGGGATTTTGAGGCTTTAGTAAGATGACCTTACCATATCTGGATTCCATACTGTACTGAAAATTTGCTGAATTTTGTACTACTGCCAAATTTTGGTACAGGGAAGGCCAGTACGGCCAAATCTTGCTACTGTGCTTGTAATGCCCCTACCTTTATAACAGAAAACTGTGTGTATATATTAACCTTGGATGTATGAACTCCAGATATGTTTGTACCTAGAATTTTTTTATCTTAGTAAATCAAGGGTTAAGATGGATTTATGACAGTATTTCTTTTTCCAATCATTAACCCTCCCCTTCACATCTAATTTTCTCTCTTTTTGTTCTGGGTTAAGATGGATATATGACAGTATTCCTTCTTCCAATCTTTAGCCCTCTCCTTCATATCTAATTTTCTCTCTTCTTGTCTCTTTTTTTTTGTGACTGGCTGAATCAGCAACTAGTCTGGCAAGTGACACAGGGTCGTGGTATCCAACTGCTACCACTATAACCTCTAGGCATGCCAGCACTGCCCTTTTACAAAACACAAGATAAATCGAGGATTTCGAACTGATAACTTTACATAACAGAGTAACTTAATAATACACTCCATCACCGACTATTCTACACCCGGGAACTTCTTGTTCCTCTTTTTAGATGAAAACATCTCTATAATTAGAATGCAATAGGCTAAATCTAACAATATTTATAAATAGTTCAGCTAATATATTCCTACTTACAGACGGGCATCTTTTATGCATTTCAAATGTAATAGTTGCTGAACTATACGTTGGATGCCAATTTTTGAAGCTGAATCAAAATTTCTGAAACAAGTCATTTTGGGGATTTTCAGGTGGATCCCATATATCAATTTTGTGAGAATCGAACCACATATTTACTACTGCCCAACTGACTGACTTAAGCATAGTTTGAACGACAAGCTAATGATGAGAGCCTTGTATCTATGAAAAATAACCACAAACCCAAAGACATTAAGTTACTTAAATCTTTGATCCGTGGTTCCTGTCCTCTCTTCAACCAGGTCTTTTAGAGTAATTCAAACCCTTTTCAAATTTTGTCTCCAGCCGTTATTTCTGTCAACTGTTTATGAAAACATTTTGCTTCAAATTTTGTCTCCAGCCGTTATTTCTGTCAACTGTTTATGAAAACATTTTGCTTCATTCATGGCATCATTGTATTCAAACTTGTATAGCCGGATATGGCTAAGGGGCGAGGGATGGTGATATTTTCTTGCCTTCTCGAGATATTATCCCTTGCCATTTATTATGGATTACTAGCAACCATTCAATTCTCTAGTGGGTGTCAATGCAATGTAACAGAGATCTCTTTGCAAAATTACAGATCAACAATGCGGCAGTAGGAGGGGTGAAAGTCGACTGGGATCTGCTGGAGAAGCGCCAGATGGATTTCAGAAAGATACTTGTATTGCAACCTTATTGGAGTTTGATTTTCTTATGAACCCGATTAAGTTGTGTAATTAGACTCTAGATGTTACTGGGACACGAAACGATACTAAGCATTAATGTCCCTAACAATACAACTGGTTCACAGGTAGAGGGCTCGTGTGAAGAAGCGCTTACAGAGGACGAAGAGACTGCAAAAGAATGCCTAGGCACAAACTACTATGGTACAAAGAGAATAACCAAAGCTCTGATTCCACTTCTGAAGTCTTCTACTGCTGAAGCACATATAGTCAATGTGTCCTCTGTCATGGGCCTACTTAAGGTACAAGCAATTAACAGCTTCTTCTCTACCCAATGCCATAGGTTATTAGCATAACATGTCGATGATCTGTTTTGCTTTTCATTGCAGTTTTTGAGAAGCGAGACATTGCAGAGGCAATTGTCGGATATTGAAAACATTAGTGAAGAGGTTATAGATTGCGTTGTGAAGCAGTTCACGGAGGATATTGAGAGAGGTGCAGACCTCAGGGACAGCGTGTGGCCTGTTAGGTTTCCAACATATTCTCTATCCAAAGTAGCTTTGAATGCATACACTCGTCTTCTGGCTCGAGATCTGAATGGAGAGGCATGTGTAAACAGTGCGCACCCGGGATACGTCAGGACATCCATGACATTCGACACCGGGGATATCTCGTCTGTTGAAGGAGCAGAAAATGTGGTGAGAGTGGCTTTGCTCCCATCCAGTGGACCTTCTGGCAAAAACTTTCTGCAGGCACAAATCGCTCCCTTCTAATTTCTCTTATACTCTGTTAGCTTGAACATCAAAGTTGTCTGAAGATAAATATTATGAGGCGTTGCCCTTTTAGATTAAGTTCATATTTGTTGCGAAGTCATAAGCTCTTGGGCTCTATGCCCATCGTAAAATTACTTAGTGACATGATGCAATTAATGAGTTGTTTGACAATGGAATAGATATGAATCTTTAATTAAAACATTAGATTTTTAGTATTTAACATGAGTAAAGTATTCACATAGTTGTTGGAGTGATTAAAGAGTAAAATAAAGAACAAAATTATTTAATCACATATTAGATACTAAATGAGTTGTTTGAAAATGGGCTCAATGTTGTTTAAGTCTTATTTTTTCTAGTAATTATCTACATGTCATTACAATCTTAATCTTGGATTCCTAATTGATAAACTATGTTAGATTTTAAATTTATCTATATGTCGTTACACTATTAATTTTGGATTCTTAATTGGTGAACTACATTTGATCTTTGAGGATGATTTTGTAAGGAAACAAAATCTTTGGAAGACTTGTTCATAGTTGTTCCAAACCATAATAGTATCCACAACTTGTGACATGACTATATTGTGGAGCCATGGACGATCATAAAACTAGCTTGTAGTATTTTATGCACACTGCAAAGTCAAGGTTACTTTCAATTAAAAGTTACATGATCATAAAATAAAGCAAATGAATTGTACTACCTCCATTGTTGTACTCAATTTTTGGTTACTTTGTAGATGATATAAACATTGAAATTATAAGGACTCTACCAAGGTACCATGGCTTGATGTAAATATTTATAAATATTATATTAGGGGGGTTTGTAATATTATGCTTAAATAGAAGCTCAAGGCCAAGGCCCCATTAAGGCTTTGAGAGTGCATATAAGAACATTTGATAACCCAAGGGGTTAGCACAATTAGTTGTTGCAATGTTGTTGGGAATTTGGCTAGTTCCATGCCATCAGTTCCCTGGTTTCAAACCCCCCTGGGTAAGACACACTAGTCTATGATGACGGGTTTACTAGGGATGTCTTCCACAAATATGGGGAAGCATCCCTTGAATTTTCCCGCAAGGTTCCCCTTGAAAAAAAAGAAGCATTTGACATTTCCTAAGCTAATAGGTGTACAAACTTGTGTATGCACATGTTGGATGAAATGATATGAATAAAAATATTACATTCTATTTTTTGTTGCATCAAGAGAGAGAGAGAGAGAGAGAGAGAGAGAGAGCATATAATGTGACAAGGGGGAAAACAAATGACAAGTGGTGAGGTAAGTGCCACCCTTCTAACCCATTCTCTTTTTCACTGACAAGCAAGCACCTTGATTAAAAAAACATCCTTGAGGAACAAGTGATACCTCAATCCATGCACATTTAATTCCCAACCAACCTTTCTTCTATAAATACTCCACTCTAAGATGAGAGAGGGGTTATTTCATATTACTCCATTTAATATCTACTCATGCATACAAGAATTAGCCAGGGGAGAATATACTCACTAGTTGTTGAGACCTATACACATGTTATTAGGCGAGAATATACTCAGTAGTTGTTGAGACCTATTGACATGTTATTGTACAAAATTCAATGCTACAAGTTGGCCAAAGAAGGGAATTATGCCACTAAATTGTAATTCCCACCTAAATCTTATGCCACTAAATTGTAATTCCCACCTAAAACATCATTTGCATGTTATGTCATTATAATTAAAATGTTTCTAGTCTGGCAACATAAAATAGGGAGTAGTCCTTTCATAATAATTTCATGTACATGCTTACTATATCACCCATACTCACAAGTGGATGGATTTTACACATCTCATCCATAACAACCTTTGATTTTTTCAATTCCATTTAAATGTTATATTGGGTAGATTTATGCCATGTGTCATCTCAACATTAGGAAAGAACAATACACATCTCCCTCATAATGGGTTGTAGAATGCACCTCACTCTAGGTGCAAAAATTGTTCTAGTTGCACCGAATATGTATTTTGTTTTTATTTAGGGCAGAAGCTGAGATATTTATTTGTTATTATCATTTTTTTAATTTTAAAATGTCATGTGCCAACTCAGAGTTAGGCACAAACATTAGACATCTCTCTCATATTACATTGTAGAATGCACCTTGTTTCTCTTTGTGGACTAAGGGGAGGGTCATCCAAACTAACTGAGATAATACACACAATCTACATACCAAAAAATCCAATATTAACCATATGCACAACCCACAATTAATTTTTTTTCCATATGCACACACAATGCTAGTACGATAGTATATTGGCCGAGAGAAAATGTATATCTATATCTACATAATTCTAGTTGTCAAACATCATGTAGGTGCATTCGTATTTATGAGTACAAGGTGCTATAACAAGCATGTACATGATCTAGATTAGATCATTATATTATTTTTAATCTATATTAATGCTTTTAGAGTGGAAACAATTGGAGGAATCAACTTGCAGGGTCATTTTAGTGGCAGGTCCTAGTTTGGAAAATTGGGGTCTGAAATCTTTCGGAGCCATTTTGAGGCATTAAATGGTGTTTTGGGGGGTTTTGTTGTCTGAAACATGTGCACACCACATTGATGTTGTTCGACACTCTGATACCTTTCCAATGGCGTGGACCGTGCATCAACCGGAGCTCGTATGCAAAATTCATGCCTCTCGCATGTTGACCTATCATGTTAACCACGATGGTACAAGAGGATGCCACGTCAACACATGTTACTCATGCATATAGGGGTAGCCAAATGATCAATTTCAAGAATATTCTAGAAGTTTCAAACCCTATCACAATTGATGGTTGACAAAGTCAAAAACCTACCCCTAGATGGCTATCGGGCTATGTTAAATACCAACCCACTAGGAGGAGAAGGGGTTTCATTCTATGTTATTGTATTTTGTTCCATAGCATAGCAAAACAACTAGGAGTGGGTAATTAGAGAACATAACAAAGGGGGTTAATGTTTTGTAGTAGCCTAGTAGGCCACAGGTCTCAGGTAACTCCATAGTGAGTGCATGTATGTGAGGTATCACTTTTTGTTCCTCAAAGGGTGCTTGTTTGTGAGCTCTTCCCTTTATGCCATCTCATAATGGAGTTATTTTATAGATGAAAATTTGATGAGGAATTAAATGTGCATGTATGTGAGGTATCACTTTTTGTTCCTCAAAGGGTGCTTGTTTGTCAGTTAAAAGGTTAGTCGGTGAGAAGAGTTGCACTTTTCTCACCCCTTATTATTTTCTTTTCCCTTTGTCACATCATATGCCCTCTCTTATGATGCAACAAAATTTACATATAATATCAAAATAACAAAAATAAAACGAAAATTAAATTTAAACAATTTTAGTAAAAAACAAATGAAGAGTTGAACTCTCATTATGAAAGGATAAACTAAAATTTATTTTCTTAGTTTTGCTACAATGCCAAATAAGGGGATAAGAAGTTAGAAGTCGAAAAGAGTGATAATGTTAGTTATCAAGAAAAATGAGGAGAAGGAAACATACCTAATAATGCCACAATTTTGTATGGAAAATGAGAAATAAACAATAAAATGGATGTGATAATTAAAGAATGGACTTTATCTCATTCTCAACTCATAATAAGGTTCTTTTTGGAAAATACAGGAAAAGGAGATAAACATGAAGAGAGAATTAAACTATTTTGAGAGATCTTACACCATTGTGAGAGCCATAAACATAGATTAGAGGATTGGGCATACCATGAGAAGAACTTGAGAAGACAATAGGAATTGTAGCGGGGGATCACAACTTAAACATTATTAGTGCATACACAACTATTGGAAAATGTAGTGATGAGAGAGCGCATGGGAAAAACACTATAAATGAAGATATTATTTATCTGATGAGAGGACGTCCTACTATTCTTTCTAAATTTTTGTGTAGTATGAAAGAAACTTATAATAAAAAATTCAGATCTTCGTTGTGTTTTTATAGTTGTCAATTGGAATGTAGAAATGCATGATATTTCCTTTCATCTCATAGGCATCTACATCTTCTCATGAAAATTTTAAAGAGGTTTTCCAATGGGAATTTTGTATGGTTAAGAGTTGAGTCAATTCCTTGAGGTGCTTACCACTTTGATGGACATCCATGGATTTGCCCAACTTGAATGTTGGAAAATTTTGTTACTACTTTCTGTAGCATAAGAAGGAATTTAATTTTTCTTATTGTTGGTATGTCAAAGTCTATGAACATTGGGATATCTTCTCATTTAGATGTGATTGAATTGGGGACAAAATCTAGAAAATGTCCTTGTATGTAATTGGCATGTCCTGTAGAAATCAAAGGAGTTTGTTGTTGATTCTTCTCTTTTATTTTTATAACTCTTATATGGCATATTTGTTGGATATTTTATGTCTATATGTTGGGATTGTGGTCCAATGTGTTCATTTTGAATTCATGGTGGAAGTGTAGTCATGTGTATATTTGTTTTGGATTCATGGCCATATTTTAGAGTTGTAATCCAATTTTGGATTCACGGTCATATGTTGTGATTGTAGTCTCATGTCTCTATTTGTATTCATGGTCTTTTGTTGGGATTATAGTACTATGTGTTTTTTTGGATTTATGGCTTGGATTGTATTCATATATATTTGTTTGAATGTATACTTGGAATTGCAGGAATGACCATCAAATTGTTGGTGTTTATATCATTGGACAAGTACTTTCGTACAAGTCTAAGTGTCTAGATGTCTGGAAGTCGTCCAAAGCCTTATACCTTGGTAATTTACTTTAGTTAAAGTAAAGTTCTTTTATTAATTAGTTGAGTTTTATTTAATGAAATGTTAAATTTATTAGCATTAGTGAATTAAATCTTAGTCATCGATCTCAAGTGAGGTGAGAGTTAATCTCAATTGTCAATCACTTTGGAGATTAGAGTTAGGTCATAACTCAGTATTATAAAAGCAAGGCTAGGGTAAAGGAGGAAGACATTTCTATGATTATATCATAGAGACAGAGAGAGAAAACAAGAAATTTTGCTCAAGGAGATCTTGGATAAGTGAAGAAGGAATTTCATCTAGAGATCGGTACATGTCATGGAGAAGAGAGAACAAGGGCATACACATGAAGATTCGACAAATTAGAGCCATGACAACAATTATGGAGTTGTATGCACTTCACAGTGATGACATGAACGTATGTATGCGATCTATAATGCAGGAAAGAATGTATGTACACAGGTTTCAGTAAGGAAAGGCACGTACAAGTTCCAAGACTTGATTGTACGGGATCGTACAACCAAGGAAGAGTTGTTGGGGTTTGCAGGTGTTGTCTATAGTTTTTTCTATTTCTCTCTGGGATATTTTCCCAGTAAAGGATCCCTTGTAGGCTTTGATATTATTCTAATGATAAGATTATTTGAAGGGGAAAATATATTTGTGTATTGTGTATGAGATTTGGTTTCCAGTATTGCTTCTGTTATTTATTTGAGTTGATTATTCCAACAAGTGTGTTTTTGTTTTTTGAGCTGCTAATTTTATTTACAACAAGGAAATCACTAGTAAACAATATACCTAAGTGTCGGGATTAGAAAATCAACATCGTATTAGAGCTCTCACTCTAAGAGGGAGCCAAATTTCAGATCCACAACAATCTGCAGCAAATCTATCATATCTACAAGGAGATATTTGCATATCTTTAAACCAACAATCGAAAATTGAAGGACGTATTTCAGGGAAATAGTCGTACAATAGTAGAACTTGTTTGTGCAGTTGTATGGAGATGTACACAGGTATTAATGGATAAGATTGCATACATACATGGGAAGTAGAATATGAAAGCACGTACATATGTGGGCTATAGTGAGGAAAGGAGCGTACAAGTTCGTACATGGGAATTTTCAACAGGAGGGTAATTCCACGACAAATTATCACATCTAAGGGATGGCAACAACAAATATGAGAGTTGAAGACAACTTGGATGGAGCATCCAACTTCATATATTGGAAAGAAAGAGTTATGTTTCTTTTGAAGGAATATGATCTTTGGGCAATTGTTGACAAAGTAGTTCATCCACCGACATATCTGCAAGCATTGGTAGCTCATGAGAAGAAGAAAATTAAATCTTAGTTGGTAATCTTGGATGCAGACAAGGATCATTTGATTCCTCACTTATCTAAGAAGAAGACATCCAAGGAGATGTTTGATGCCCTGGTAGGATTATTCTAGAGCAATAACATGAATATGAAGATGGTCTTGAGAAATAAACTCAGATCTATGCAGAGGTCTAGATTTGACAATGTTACTAGTTATTTCATGGGGATCGCTCAGGTACGTGATCAACTTGCAGCTATTGGGGAGAAAATGGATGATGTAGAGCTCATAAATGTGGATTGAATGGTTTTCCCAGGTCATGGGAACCATTTGTCAAGGGAGTCTGTGCTCGAGAAAAACTCCTAGATTGGCATGGGATTTGGGATGATTGTATACAGGAAGAGACTTGGGAGGAATATAAAGCAGGCAAGTAGTGAGATGAAGAGGAGGGGAACCTGGCCCTTGTCAGTAAGACAAGAAAGGGAAAAGGAAAGAGTTCCATCAAGAAGGGTGACAATGAGAAGTCAATCTCACAGCTAGGTAAGAAGGACTTGAGTAAAATTAAGTGCTTCATGTGCCACAAGTACAGGCACTATGCATCACAATGTTTGGAGAAGAAGGGGCAAAGGAAGATGCAGACAATAGCATCAGCAGAGACATAGCTAGATGATTTTGCAGCAAATTTTGAGAAGGACTTTGCATTGGTCTCATGCCTCTCTACCAACACCTCCACAAGGAATGCTAGGTACTTGGACAGTGGTGCATCTCATCATGTGATAGAAGCATGGGAGTTATTCAATAGTTCAACGGAGAAGGACTCAAGGACCCATGTGTATCTTGGTGACGATTCCAAGCATGCAGTGAAGGGGGAGGAAATGATATTGTTTCAGATTTATTCAAGTGGTTCGTTGGAAGCCCAAGATGTGCTTTATGTACCAAAATTGAAGAAGAATTTGCTCTCAACGTTAATTTTGGAGGATAGGGGTTGCGTCGTCATGTTCAAGAAATGGCAAGTGCTCATGCGTTCATAGGGATATATCCCTAACACAACAATGGTAATTGGGGTTAGAGAGGGAAATTTATATAGGTTGACGTGATCTAGGTGGATATTGGTGGCCATCCACCTGTTCCAACTGGATCCTCTTGTCAGTTTTTAGTGCAACACATTCTTATGTACTTCTTTGTAATTGTGGGTTCTACACTTCAGGGTTTGTCTCAATCCCTACACATCTTCCAGGTGGATACTGGTGGCCTCCCACTAATCAAAATGGCTTATTTTGTATGTTTTCATGTTAGCACATCTTGTTGTACTTCCAGGGTCATTTTGGCCCCCTAAATAGTGTTTTTTTGGCTTGCCATGGTCAAAATGTAGATATATTCAAAGTTTGACGACATAATATGTATTTCTCGAAAAGACCTTTCCAACGGGCTATCACGCGCCTAAAACAGAGATTGTATGCAAAAGTTACGACTCTGGGAAGTTAATGTACTAACCCAAACGGGGCCCACATGACATTTGGCGTTTCATCTCCTAGGGTTAGGTTTTTGGATGTCTAGGGTTTTGGCATTCCTGTTTATCATAAAAAGGCCTTTAGAGCCTCATCATAATTATCTTCTAGTGAATGAGTGTAGCTGTCACATCTCTTCTCAGAGATAAATATGCCCCCATTCTAGCGAGTCTTGCACTCTGTATTTTTATAGCCTCTTTACAATTCTTTCATTAATAGAAATCAAGTACTGTTGTATTTCTCTGTTTATGGCAATTTTCATGAGTATTTCATTGTAATTTCTCTGCTTTCATTTCATTCCGAAAATAAATCTGGATCAGTGGTATCAGAGTAGACTACTCTTGATCATTTTTCAGCGCATGTCCTCGATGAGGTCCAAGTATAGCTAGTTGGGTTTCGAGTTTGTCTCTCTTGAGGACAATCACTCTCACACACCCAATAAACCCTCGATGGTGGCAGAAAAGAAAGACGACAGAGAAAAAGGTTCTATTAACCTGTTGCTTGAGCAAGCTCTCGTGCGATAGAGGGAAGAAATGATGGATAATTTTGCACACATTCTTCAATGCCTGCCGATAGCAACAGGCGCATCTTCATTAAACGACCATTTTGGAGGAACCTCTTTCTTCAAGGTACAAGTTAATTTTGATATTCCCATATTTGAAGGTCAGATAGATGTGGATGCCCTAGAAAAATGGTTAAAACTATTAGAAGGTTATTTCTCTGTTCAAAATTTTTTCGACAGGGAAAATATCACCTTCCCACTCCTCAAGGCTCTCCCCCATGTCAAACATTGGTGGGAAACTTACTAGGAGAAAAGTTCCACAGAGGAATCTGAAATATATGGGGTTGAGCCCACTTGGGATAATTTTGTGGATGTGGTAAAAAAACAGTACTATATTATTGATAACTATGAAGACCAGTGCATGAGATGGACCACACTGCGGCAAGAGAAGAGCTAAATAATGTCGGAGTTCACAAATACTTTCCATAGCTTGCGCACCAAGTTGGGTATCAAAGACTTTGAGTGGCATATGGTTCTGAAATACAGTGGGGCTCTGCATAGTTACATCCAAACTGAAATGGATTTCCTAAACATATCATCATTGAGATTTGCCTATCGATATGTTGTCAAAATCGAGCAGAAATTTAGGCACCAGAAAAAATGAGAATTCGGGTCTGCAAATCTGCAACAACCAAAGCATGGTAAAGATGTCCCTAACCAACAACCTCTAGACAGCTAGTCCAAGACATAGGAAAAAAAGGGTAAAGTAAAGATGAAGAATGACACTGGGAAGTGGTGTGACTTCCACAAAATCCCCTGGCACAACACCGATGAATGTCGCTCGAAACAGTCATTGGTGGTCGAGGTCAAAGACACGGATCCGAACCCTGATTCAGAATCCAATCCAAAAAATATTGAAAAAAGATAGATCATTGATGCAGACCCCACTGTTATTGTCGTGACCACAACAATTCAGCTAGAAGAGCCAGTAGATCCCGAAGAGGGGGAGCACCTCTTCCATTCACATATGTGGGTGAAGGAGACCCCATTACATTTCATTGTTGATAACGATAGCCAAAAGAACCTCATATCAACTAAGGTCATCAAATAGTTGGGGTTGTCGACAACACCACACCCACAGCCATACAACATCGAGTGGCTTCACCAGGGACGAGATCTTCGGGTCAGCCATCAGTGTCACTTGTCTTATGGCATCCATCCCTTCAAGGATGAGGTAGTGTGTGATATTGCCACTCTTGATGTATGTGATGTTGTTTTGGGCCAACCATATATGTGGAAGCATCATGCTTTCTATGAGTCTAGACCCTATAGTGTCATTATTACTCTAGGAGGTCATCTCTACAGGATACCAGAGGTAGTTTCAACTACTGATCCACCAAAACAACACCGCAAGGTAATCTCTCATACTACAAAATTCATCCTCTTCACAATCTGTTCAAATGATGTACATAAGACCACTACAACCACTGCAGCCTCAACACCTTCTATCCAACAAAAACAGATTGTCGAAGAGACATAAGATATTGTTTCTTCACCTACAATGGGGCCTACACAATGCCCCATGAAACCCAGAGACAATAGATTGGTGGAACAGATTCAACCCCTCCATCAATAGGTTTGTGACAGTCTTCCACAAGCCAAGAAGCACAACTTCTCCAACAAGGCACGCAACTCACCAAGCTTCAAATTCATAAAATGTTGTCCCCTCTTCTCTGGGCACTCAATGCAATGGAGACCATTGCTTCCTGAGCGAGGAGGATTGATCCAGGTGGATATTGGTGGCCACCCACATGTTCCAACTGGCTCCTCTTGTCAGTTTTTAGTGCAACACGTTCTTCTGTACTTCTTTGTAATTGTGGGTTCTAGACTTCTGGGGTTGTTTGAATCCCTACACATCTTCCAGGTGGATACTAGTGACCTCCCACCTAATCCAACTGACTTATTTTGTATGTTTTCATGTCAGCACATCTTGTTGTACTTCCAGGACCGTTTTGGGCCCCTAAACAATGTTTTTTTGGCTCGCCACAGTGAAACTGTAGACGGAGTCAAAGTTTGATGGAATAATGAGTAGTTCTCGAAAATACCTTTCCAACGGGTATCACGCGCCTAAAACGAATATCATATGCAAAAGTTACGACCCTGAGAAGTTAATGTACTAACTTACCCAAATGGGGCCCACATGACTTTTGGCATTTCATCTCCTAGGGTTAGGTTTTTGGATGTCTAGGGTTTTGACATTCTTGTTTATCATAAAAAGGCCTTCAGAGCCTCATTGTCATTATCTTCTAAGGAATGAATGTAGTTGTCACATCTCTTCTAAGAGATAAAGCTGCCACCATTCTAGTGAGTCTTGCACTCTGTATTTTTACAGTCTCTTTACAATTCTTTCATTAATATAAATCAAGTATTGTTGTATTTCTATGTTTCTGGCAATTTTCATAAGTATTTCATTGTAATTTATCTACTTTCATTTTGTTTCGAAAATAAATCCGGATCATGACGGGAAAACTTGTTCATGCCTTGGTACATGACAGTGACAACCTGTGCGAGTTATTGAATGGGAGGTTGGGACAACTACATTACAGGGTGTTATCGATTCTGAGGGAGATTGTCATTGGTCTACTGGATTTCTATGTTGAGCAGCAAGGTGTGTGCAAAGGGTGTGCACTTGGAAAGAATGCCAAGGCTACTTTTCCAAGCGGTGAGAGTAGGTCCAAGGGGATCTTGGATCTCATACATTCAAATGTGAATGGATCGATGTCAGTGGAAGAGGATGAGGAGAAATAGTCTCTGAAGGATGAGAAACACTCAACAAGTTCCAGTTCAGGAAGTCACATTTCAAGTGGGGAGGAGGATTTTACCCCTTCCAATTCTTTCAAAAGACTCGGTTGGTATGAACTGACATTGAAGGATGCTCAAGAGAGGGTTGAGGCTCCTAGGAGCACTATCAGGGAGATCAGGCCTCCAAGGAAGTTTCCAAACTTCATGGTGCTAATAAGTAGCATCATTGATTCCAAGTCTTCTAGTGTTCAGGAAGCAACAAACCAATAGGTTTAGTGGGATTCCATGGGGCAAGATGATGTGTGGTGTTATCACCCTATAAGTTATAGGATCAACTGGTGACTGGAGTATTATCTGTCTTTAGTGTTTTTGTTAACAAATGATTTTTCATTCTACAAATAATTTGAAAAGAAAAAGAAAAAGAAAAAAAAAAAAAGAGGGCATAAAAGAATTGAAATAAAAGCCCCATGCAATAATAGTAACTTGGTCCATACCTTTAAAGCATGGCCAAGTTCTTTTTAAATTTGATGTTGATAGGGTAGTGAATGAATTTGGCTAAACAGTTTAATCTTAGCCACAGTGTCTAGGTTAGATTAGTGAATAAATCTGGCCAGACTGTCTAATCCTGGTCAGATAGCCCCAGGGTAGAGTAATTTCTTAACCCAACAGTCTAATCTGGGTTAACTGTCATAGGAAGATAGGTTAGCATGTAGGCTAGTTGCTTTATTGTTTCATTCCAATAAAACCAGCTTTATGTAAATGTTGCACCATGTTTCATATGCTTATAAGACTGTTTGGTCGAAGCCCCATGGTGGTGTCTACTTGAAAAGTTTGGGAAAAACCCATAAAATGCATTTATCCTAAATTTTTCCCAGCGCATGTGTTTTTCGCTCCCCATTTATACTCCCTGCACATACTGACGGTCTTGATTGTGGGGCCCAGATCTACGGTGTACAAAGCATTCTGGACCCCCCCGACTATTCTGCTTTTAACCAGGAGGGGTCCAGAATCGCTAATAACATTTGCACGCATCTGGACGGCCCAGGGATGAGCGCTTAAATCAACAGTCAAGATTGGATTCTGGACCCCCCCGTCCGTTCTTCCTTTAATGGAAGGGGGGGTCTGGAATGAGTGATAAAAGACGCGCTAAGATCCGCATCCAGGAAACGAGCGCGCTGATCAACGACCCAAAATAGTTTTCGGACCCCCCCGAATGATCTGCTTTTAACCGGGGGGGTTGGAATGGTTATCTCTCTCTGGCGGGCCCCTTGTCATACGTGGCATCGATCTATTGCCCCCAGTCCCGTCACCATCTGCTATCTGACAGACCCCCATCACTTATGGATGTCACCTTCCACTTCTTCCCGAGTTAGTCACATCCCATAACTGTTGTCAGCCCCTTCCCCCTTTTCACTCATGGCAAGCCACTTATTGCGACTTTTACCTCCAATCCCTAGACGCCACATCACCCATCCGTATCTTTCAGCCATTGTCACCTGCCATATCACCCTCATTGTGATCCATTGGCCATTTATTACTGGATAACACATCCGTTATCCAGCTGACCTGTCTCCCGTGCCCAACCGACCCCATTTTAAATAAAACTATTGTTATTCCCCTTACATTCACTATTCACCCATCGCACCAGAGAAATTCACAGCTTACTCCTTCGTTACGTTCCGTCGCCCTCATCCACAGTCAGTCTCCCCCACTAACGTTGTGTTTATTGCAGGTACTGTTGCAGAAATGGCGCCAAATCCTAGACAAGCAGAAGGAGAGGAGAATCTGTTTCTCCCGCCTCCTGTCGACCTGGACAAGATCCCGCTGGTCGACAAAGATAGATTAATCGCAGATACCAAATGTGATTTCAATTTCTCAGACCTCCAGTCATGGCTCAGGGAAGTGTTCCTGGACCAGAGTGATGAAATTGGACTTTGGGAGTCCAATTTACCCCTCTACCTTTTCCCTCAGATCCACCATTTTCCCGAGTTTGCTCTCAAGTGTCAAGCTCACTATATTCTCGAACAAAGAGTCGTCGTCTCCTCTTCAGGAAAGATCTTGTTCCTCATCATGCCCAAAGACATAGACCAGATGATGCAAATTCCCCGAGTCGACTCTGCATCCCCCTTCAGCCTGGAAATTCTCACCAAATTGTACCAGAAAATGACCTTCCCCCAAAGAGCTCAAATATTCGAGCTCTTCCTTCCCCCATCCGCTCAATTTCCCTCCACAAATCCTCCTTACCTGTCCTCCATGTTCTCAACTAAGGGAAACCAGGTCATCTCATCCCTTTGTGCTCTGTTGGGATATTATTCTGATCAGTGGGTAGATGAGCCCATTCTGGGTTTTCTATCCATTTTCTCCGCTGACGAAAAACCCACCACCCAGTTTGATTTCAGTACCTTCTTGGCAGACAATATTCACGAACAGTTCGTGAATTTTGGCATGGAAGGCATGTTGAAATACTCGTCCATACTGGCATACATATTTGTTTTCTTTCAAGCAGATAAATTTAGTTTTTCCATGCAGAAGATGGATGAAGATGGTAAACCTCAGGCAGTCACAGCATGGACTTCCTTGCTCAAGCACAACTCCACAGAGTACAGCTTCAAGGCGTTCATCGATCAATTCTACCACCCTGTGGTAAGTATGTTGAGCGGCAGGCCCGAGCCTCGAATAAATGACAAAGTCCAGAGAATCCTGCATCTCTCGGACAACACAAAGACCGGGGATTGGTACCTGTATCAAAATCATACCGAGATCAGAGTATACGGTTGCGAGTTGGCACCGTATAAGCTGCCCAAATATTTTCCTGTCAGAATCTTTGCTTTAGAATATATAAGGCATATTATGAATTCAGATGATATCCATTTTGTATCATTAAAGAAGAAGCAGCAGCTTCGAATCAAGGGGCAGATTGGCTCCTTCATTTGCAACAGTCGGGGCACCGGGGAAGAAGCTGACAGGATGTTGAAAGAAATGAAGTTCTTTATGAGTTTCCCATGGCACTATGATCCTTATGGGATCATCTCAGAGATGAGGGTGAAGAACAAAAACATCCCATATGTTCATGTGTCCAAGCCCGAAATTGAGAAATTCGCCAATCAAATAGTGTGGGTGCCTAACACCTTGGTCGAAGTGGAACAGCAGGTTCCCCCGACCACTGTGCCACCAGCGACCATGCCACAGGTCCCTAAGGAAAAAATGCCTCGACAAGATTTATCTCTGCATGTCACGGAGGTATCATCTGAAGAGTTCCAGTTGCACACTAAGAGGCCCAAGACAATTTCAGTTCCTGGTCCGACTGGAGAACAAGAAGCCCCGCCTACCACTGTGACTAAGTCTGTTATTCCACCCTTCGGTTCAAGCCTCTATAAAGACATTACCCCTGCAATACCGAAGAAAACCACAGACTCCCCATTGGACACTCAGCCAAGCAAGACTGGGCCCAAGTTGAGCATTTTCGAGAAGTACGAGCTGATCAAGAAAAAGAACCAGACCCTTACCAGCAGTACTTACGCTCAGTTTTGGAAACAGACGTCTACTGCACAGCATAGGCTGTTGTCTGCATTTGACACAGAAAAGGGCAGAATGCACATGGCCTTCCTCCAGGCACAGGTGCCAGATCCCAAGGCAATCACGGACTACAAGATGGCCACCTTCGAATTCCAGACGAAAGACATGCACCCAGCAGATCAGATGGATATGCACAAACAGACAGGGGAAATGGTGTTCCATACATTGGCGCATGCTTCCGCTTCTGCAGCAAAATTGCAGGTGTCACTGAACAATGCTCAAATGCAACTCAAGCTGGAGAAGATATCGTCCTTTGCGAAGGACAATAGAATCAAAACTTTGGAGGATCTGGTCCTCAAGATCGTCTATGACCCTTCAAACATCAAAGCAGTGGAGGAGATGATAAAGAAGAAGAATGTTGACATTGCCTCCTTGAGGAAACAACTGAATCTCTCGCCCACAGAGGACTCGCAAGCGAAGGAGATAGTAGAGAAAGAAGGCGAGAAGGACAAAATTCTCAAGTTGCTCATGGAGTAGAATGCACAGCTCAAAGAAATGGAAGCTAAGATGGAGAGATTATTGAAAGAGAAGGAGCAGTTGAAGCCAATGGAAGTCATTACATTGAGTGTCATTCCGATTTTAGGAGCAAGCACGACATCAGTGACAACAGTCCCATCCGCAACTCCATTGACATCCCAAGAGAAGACAGCCGACCTGGCTAGATCCATGGAAAAGATGAACCTACAGGAGACAGAGATTAGCAAGCTGAAAACGGAAGTTGAAAACCTTCAAGAACTCAAAACTTCTTTCTAGACCAGCCTCTCCAAGGAAAAGCATGTAACAGAGCAGCTCAAGCAGGAACTACAGCAGCTCTGAAAGCAAACAGTGGCAGGGAAGACTTTGGTCGAGGTTAAAGAGAATGTATGGACAAACATCACTAAGTCCATACATGAGATATGGCCCATGATCCAAATCATGTTTGAGCAGAATGAGTTGGTCCAGAGGAGAAAACAAGCCATTGAGAAGATCAGAGTAGAATTGGGAGACATGCCAGCACAGGCAAATGAGATCATCAAGTTCCTAAATTCTAAGACCAGGGAAGAGTTGGAGGAGATGAAGATTGAAGACAGAACAGAGACCATCCTTGAGGTCAAAAGAGTTCTGACCAAGAGAGGACTAATGCTTCAGTTGGAAGAAAAGGTTTAGGTCATGGACCAGGGGGTACAAAGGTTCTTCAATAAGATTGAAGCTCTCCAGAAGAAAGGTCTTCCGGGTCTGAAAGTGATCAATGATAAATTAATGACACTCCCGGACTACAAGAAGATATTAGCCGAAGTGGCCAAGGATAGTTCAAAGTTTGTTGGCATACAAGGGAGAATCACCGGCAAAGCATTCCTGGATGCCCTTCAGTGGGACATCAGTATCCAACACGAGATTCGATACATATTCCTCACCAAGCCTACATTTTCCAAGTATACAAAAATGGACGAAGTGTATCGAAGACTGCTCAAAGTCAACGTGCCCAGTCATCTCAGATGAGAAGAGCTCTACGATCTGATTGATTAGCAGATGATTTGTCTAGGTACAGTCACCTGTCCAGTCAGATGAGGTCGTGCAAAGGCTTCATCAACGGTCTACCCAGAAATCAGCGTGCAGTTACACCAAGTCATCAAGCAATTCCTAGATTTAGGAAATTTGTTGAATTAGTTAGGCTAAAAATAGATTTAGCATGTCCTGGTCATTTATGACAGGAACATTTGTAATTTGAGTTATAAATACTTCACCTTTCGAAGTATTGGGGGTTGTTGATCTTCACACCCTGACGCTATTGAGACTATAATATTTTTGAAGAAATCATCCATTAATAAAAAGGAGGCACTTTTACAGGATTCTTGCGTGTATTCACTGGTGATGTTCTTTCTCTAAGTTGAATGTTATTCTCACTTTGTTATCATATTGTTTTCTGAATCAAATCTTTAAGAGTAACGAATGTTGCAGGACTTATCTCGTATACCCTGTTTCTGACTCAAAAGATTTTTAGTGTTTTTCTTCTAGTGTTTTCGATAAAGGAATTCTTAACTGCTTCTTTGTTGAAAGTATCTTTCTCATCTTTTCTACTACTCATCATTTAAGCTACTAAAAGATCCAGTGATTACATTATCTCGACCTGTGAAAACTTTTTCCTTTGCGTTTCTGGTTTGTATTTCATATTTATTAAGACACAGACCCCATAGCCCAATGGATGTGTAGACTGTCTCAACCAATTCAAAAAATACATTGACAACGAAACCGACCTATTTCTTTACCTAGCCTAATATCTAAAATTGGAAACATAGCTAAATAATATAGAGAGATCCCTCTCTGAAGTTGGAAGGGCTAGATCCCAGCTTCAAAAGTGGTTGGATAAAGTTACCTTTGTAGATTTCTTCTATTTTCAACCTCTAGGAAATTTACCAAGTGCTAACATAGTGGCGACTCCACTGGG
>ML805363.1:136904-150160 GCA_009831015.1 Picea engelmannii | reverse complement strand
TATTACCTTCAAATATAGCAAAAATCATACTGTTATCCATCAAACAAACTTGGGTCCATTACCCAAACATGGGTTCTCCAACTTCACATGGTCATAACTCTCTAACCGTGAGGAGTTATGTGACGTTCTACATACCACTGTAAATGGCATGACAAGCACTATCCATATAGGATATTTTCCCTGACAAATTCATTGTCCTTCATCTCATTATTCCACAATTAATCATGGGTTCTCTTACTCCGCAAAGCATCTTCCCGTGAGGGATTTCACCATAAGGGGACCACTTTGGAGTTCATCCATATTTAGTTCTTATAAACCATGAAAAAACAATAATGAGTCATATTTACATCAAACAATCTTGGGTCCATTACTCAAACCTTTGTGCTACGAGGCTTTCTTCAAGGGTTGACATCAATGACAACCAACCTTAATCAATAATTTCTCTTTGTTTGGCATGATTGATGATTTAGCCAAGCTCTGTTATGGTATCCTACATTTGGATCAGGAATGTTGGCAATGGTGGAAATGGTGTAGAAAGGCACGCCAAGGTTATGTTGCTTGGACACAGTTTTTGCAGAGTTTTATGACCGCTTTGACTCTGAAACCCATTATTTGGGTCGATTGACCAAGTTGAATCAGTATGGGACAATGGAAGACTTTATCGTCTCCTTTGAGAACTTGGCTTTTAGAATGAAGGGCATGTCAGATGCCTTCTTCCGGGAATTCTTTATCAGTGGTTTGAAAGATGAAAATCGTGCCTATGTTCTCATGGCATGCCCCCAAACTTGATTGGAAGTTACTCAACGAGCCAAGGAAGCCCGATAGATTGTCTCCTCCCAGACCAGACAACCATATTTTCTTCCTCGGCCTAAGCCCACCAATCCTATTTAAATGTGTTGAACCTACACAGAATAGATCTAGCTAGAAAATACTACACACATTTGCAGAGAGAAATTGAGAAAGAAGAAGGAGAGAAAGAATGGAAGAATTCTCATTAACCGTAATGAATAATGAATAATTTACACATGATATACTTTGTATAACTCAATGAATGTGGACTGAAGGAGAACCAATGCGCCATAGTGGTGGTCTAGAGTGATCTGGACACACACCATCATTTATGGGAGTGAACTTCCACCTAGTCTAGTCTCTCAGGCAGTTACGGGAGTGAACTGCCACCTAGCTGAGTTAACTATTCAACCAGTCTTCAGTTAGTTGAATGAAAAAAGTGTAGTGAGGAGTAGATCAAGGAATCAAGGGTAATGTGCCAGTCTAATGATGATCCCAAAGCAGGTGCGAATTAGCATGGTGATGATCCCAGTGTTGCATGGTGACAAAACCAATGCAACATCTAGACTCAACTCAACTAGTCAAATTGAAGTGTCAACTGAAGAGAATATTCTCCAGGTGGAATATTCTCCCCTAAAATATAGGAAACTGGATAATGACTAATTATGACTAATAAACAAGGATAACTCTTAGGAAAAATAAATCCTAGGTGTGTGTGAAGTAACTCCAACACCCCCCTTGAACATCACTATGGTGAAAATAAAGAATGGGTCCCGGAAACGAGGCCATGTTAGGTACCCAAATACAAAATATACATTGAAAATAAAGTGAGGAAAGAGGGAAAACCTCATGGGAAAAAATTCCCCCTCAGGGTATAATTTATGTAAAAAGAATAACGACAGTTGCTAGGAAACTGTGTCCTTCACTCCAAGACGACTTCGCAGAGAATGGAACTTCTGCTCAGTAAAGGTCTTGGTGAAGATGCTTGTCATTTGTTCTACTGAAGGACAGAACTGTGGGTCGATGATCCCCTCGTGTACTAAGTCTTGGATGTAGTGCATGTGGATCTCGATGTGCTTCATTTGTTGCCTATGAACTGGATCTCTACATAACTTCAGAGTGCTTTGGCTGTCACACCAGATGACGATCGGCCGATGAAACAGAATTCCCAACTCAGTGAGAAAATGTTGTAGCCACATGGCCTCAATGGTTATGTTAACTACCCCTCTGTACTCTACCTCGGCTGAAGATAGATCAATGGAAACTTGCTTCTTTCTCGACCAACAGATAGGCTTGAAACCAAGACTGAGTGAGTAACCATATGTGGACTTGCGATCAGTGTTATCACCAGCCCAGTCAGAATCAATAAAACCAATGAGATCTAATGTAGAGTCTACTACATAATGAATCCAAAAGGTGATGGTGTCATGTACGTATCGAAGGATATGATTTGTAGCCTTCCAATGTAGCTCATGCAACTCCTGCATGAACTTGGAAACTATGCCAAATGAATAGGAGAGGTCTGGTCTGGAGTGTGTGATATACAACAAGCTCCCCACTAGCTTTATGTACAGTGTGTTGTCAACCAATGGAGTTGGAGCAGACTTGCAGTCTATCATGTGAAATCTCTCAAGGATATCTCGTGCATACTTGGCCTGAGATAGTTTGATGCCCGATGCATCCTAACTGATCTCGAGTGCAAGGAAGAAGTGTAGCGGACCCATGTACATCATCAAAAACATGTCATGTAGAATCCTCTTGACTGCAACAATCATTGAAGTCGAGCAACTAATGATCAACAAATCATCAACATACAAAACTAAGAGTAGAAGTGAATCAGTCGTCCTGAGCATGTAGACGTTCGGGTCTGATTTACAATGTACAAAGTTTTGTGACAACATGTAGGAGTCCATATTGGCATACCATGCCCTTGGAGCCTGCTTGAGGCCATAAAAGGACTTCTTCAGTCGACAGACAAAAGATGAGTCTTGCATAAATCCATGGGGCTGCTTCATATAGATCTCCTCAGAGAGATCACTGTAAAGAAATGCATTTGTCACGTCCATTTGATGGACTTCCCATCCCTTGGCTTCCACAATGGAAAGTGCCAATTGTATGGAATCCATCTTCGCTACTGGAGCGAAGGTCTCATCATAGTAAATTCCATGAACCTGTTGAAAGCCTTTGGCAACAAGCCTGGCTTTGTATCTGTTAATCTAGGCATCTGTTGCACTCTTGGTCCTATAGACCCATCTACATATGACAAGTTTCCTCCCAGAAGGAAGGGGAACCAGATCCCAAGTATGGTTCTCTAGGAGGGAGTTGTACTCCTCCTACATGGCTAATTCCCAAAATGGATTTCCATCAACCTCGCCATAAGACTGTGGATTTGAAGACTGAATCAAGAAAAGATGTCTTGAGGGAAATGGTTCAGTGGTATTGAGTGCAACAGGAGGATCCTTGAAATCAGATCCAGTCCTCCTAGTATCGGGGATCACCAACGAGATCCCCTGCATCTTGAAGAGTAGTTTGTGCCCACTTGGACCTATGCTCTAGATCTGCAACTGCATCTGGATGCTCTGACTCTGCATCTAACTGTACTAACTTTGTATCTGAATCATCTGAGTCCTATGAATCAGAACTCTCATCTGAAGAAGATTTTGCATGTGCATGCTCATCATCTCGAAGAGATGGAAGAATGAAGGTGTCTTCATGTGGCTCTTGAGGTACATGCGAGACACTTTCCTCGAATTGGACACTTCACTCAATTATGAGCCGGTCCGAGGAAAGATCAATAAGTATATATCCCTTCACACCATCGGGGTATCCAACAAAAATACACTCAGTGCCCCGTGGATCAAGTGCCTTCCCCTTTTCAAAGGGAATCTGGGCCCATGCACGTGAACCGAAAATATGAAAGTGGGTCACTTCCAGTTTGAGGCCGCTCCAAGCCTCATAGGGGGTCTTATCCTTGACATATCTATGGGGTGATCTATTTTGGATGTGTGTTTCACAATTAAGTTATTCGGCCCATAGTCTCTGTGGTAGTGACTTTGCATTCAACATGCAATATGCCATCTCCTTTAGATATTTATTTTTCCACTCAGCAACTTCGTTTTGATGTGGAGTATAGGGAACTGTGTGCTACAATTGAATCCCTGCCTCATGGAAAAGATTATGGATCTCATGATTGACATACTCTCCCCCATTATCAGTTCAGAAGGCTTTGATTTTCTTTCCGAACTGTGTCTCAACCAGGGCTTTGAAATCTTTGAGGTGTTGAAATACCTTCGGATTTTTTCCTAAGTAAATCCATGTAAAACGTGAGAAATCATCAACAAAAATGAGAACAAACCTCGCTTTTCTAATATATGGATGCAGAAAAGGACCCATGAGGTGACTATGGATCATATCTAAAGGCACGGAAGCTCTCTGAGACTTTCCTTTGTCGAATTTCTCTTGAGGGTATTTTCCAAGAACACATCCCTCAAATACTCCCTTGGAGAAATGGATGTCTAGTAGACCATCAACCAATATTTTCTTGCTAAGTTGTTGCATATATATTAAATTCAAATGTCCAAACCTTTCATTCCATATCCTACTACTTTCATCAGCATGGGTAAGCAGTAAAGCAGGATCTGGTTCAATAAATTCAAAAAATGTATACAATCTAGATTGATGATTTACCTCACCAGTAGCAACCTTGGAGTTGGTTTTCATGTCGTAGATGTCCACATAATTTGGTGTGAATATGACTTTCTTTCCTGTGCTGAAATTCATCATCTGATACACAGAGAGAAGGTTGATGGAAAGTTTGGGAACGTGCATCACATTCTCGAAGCTTTCGTTGGTGAGTTCAATCCTTCCTTTGCCGGTGACTTCGATTGAAGAGTTGTCCCCCATCAGAATAGGAGGACCTTTGCATGAATCCAATGAAGAATAGACTTTTTTTGAGGCATCCATGTGATGTGATGCTCCTGAATCTACGATCCAAGCATCGAGAGAGGAGTTGATGGCAATAAAGGCATGGCTATAATTTACTTTCTTGGGATTTTGATCTTCTGGATTCTTCTTCTTGGAACCCCCGGGGATGCAATCTCCAAGGTTGTTTTGTTGAATTATTTGAGACATTAGATCTATTTTTTTTGCATGCATGCGGATTCTGGATGGAATCCTTTGTGACAATACGTGCATTTCTCCCATTTTCTTCCCTTTCCCCCTTTGGATCCAAAGGCATCGGTGAAGGGTTTTGTGTACCCTTCCTTATTCAAATGTGCATGAGATTTCCTTTTGTCTTTATATTTATATTTATGATATTGATGGATTCCATCTTGCACAGTAAGTGCATGCACCTTTGGGCCTTTGATTTTTCCCATGTTGATGAGCTTGGTTTTCTCTTGTGTCAGGGATTCGATAAAGTCCTCAAGAGAAGGCATCTTCCAGGTGGCTCTGGAAGTGAATCCAACTGAATGGAAATTGGACACAAACACAGATAATTCAGGACCAAGTTTGGATATAATGGTGAGAACCATTTGTTTCTCCTCCTTAGATTTATCAACCCTGCAAGCTTTGAGTTGCAACAGTAAATCCTTGAATTTTGTAAATAAATCTTGGATATTGTCGAAGATTTTTGGATCCAATGTGAGAAATTCAACCTCCAACATGTGTCCCCTCATCTAATATTTTTTTCCAAAGATACCTTCCAAGGTGGTCCAGGCTTCATTGGGAGTCTTACAGGAAGATATGTGAAAAAGGAGATCGGGAGAAATAAGACTGCTAATTGTTCTCAATGCTTCATCCATTTGATTTAAGTACTTGGATTTTTCTATGGATGATGTTGATTCTATGTATGTATTCAAGGTTAATCTATAGAATCCTCTGGTTCAGATATGTATGACTATTTTCTCCTTCCATGAAAAGTAGTTGTAATGTGTAGGAATGAATTCTTTTTGGAAATCCATCCTTCCGCTGTCTTCAATCTTTTGTACCTGCAAACAATTTTGGTGTAGCTTTTGCTTAGCAGTCCATTGGATCTGATACCATGTAAATGTGTTGAACCTGCACATAGTATATCTAGCTAGAAAATACTACACACATTTGCAAAGAGAAATTGAGAAAAAAGAAGAAGGAGAGAAAGAATGGAAGAATTTTCATTAACTATAATGAATAATGAATAATTTACACATGATATACTATGTATAACTCAATGAATGTGCACTAGAGGAGAACCAATGTGCCATAGTGGTGGTATAGAGTGATATGGACACACACCAATAGTTACGGGAGTGAACTGTCACCTATTCTAGTCTCTCGGGTAGTTATGGGAGTGAACTGCCACCTAGCTAAGTTAACTAGTCAACCAGTCTTCAGTTAACTGATTGAACAAAGTGTAGTGAGGAGTAGATCAAGGAATCAAGGGTAATGCACCAGTCTGGTGATGATCCCAAGGAGAGTGTGCATTAGCATGGTGATGATCCTAATGTTGCATGGTGACAAAACCAATGCAACATCTATACTCAACTCAACTAGTCAAACTGAAGTGTCAACAGAAGAGAATATTCTCAAGGTGGAATATTCTCCCCTAAAATATAGGAGACTGGATAATGACTAATTATGACTAATAAACAAGGAAAAACCTTAGGAAAAAGAAATCCTAGGTGTGTGTGAAGTAACTCTAACATCCTACCCCTCCTGTAAACCCCCTCAAGATCCAGAAATTAACCCAAGTAGAAATGGTTGAACGCCAACTCAACGGTCTTTGCTATAATTGTGATTACAAATATTTTTCAGGGCACAAGTGTAAGGAACATAATATTTTTATGGCCTTGACTGAGGATTTTTCTGAAGAGGATACAATTTTTTCCCCTGTGGAGGAGCTACCACCTCTAGTTGATCTGACCCCACCCTCTAATCCACCAGAATTTGAAACGATGATTTCCCTGAATGCCCTCACTCGCTTCTCAGATCCCCAGACCCTCAAGTTAATTGGTTACAATAAGAAACAAAAAATCATCATCCTTGTTGACAATGATAGCACCCATAATTTTATTCATCGTCGCATTGCCCAGGAAGTCAATTGTTATATATGTGCATTAAATAATTTTCAAATCGTGATTGACAATGGAGGGTCCATGAAATGCAAAGGACATTGTGAAATTTTGTGGCTACAAATTGGTTAGTATCACCTGAAATCCTATATGTTTTCTATAGACATGGGTGGTTGTGACAATGTGCTAGGTTTAGAATGGCAATGCACTATGGGCCCCGCTCTCATGGATTTTAAGGAATTAACCATGAAATTCCAATAGGAGGGACAACAATATTAGTTCCAAGGAATCATAGTAGGTTCCCCTGAGATCATCAGTTCCCATTGAATGGAAAAGCTTCTCAAAAAATGTCATTCGGGTATTATTTCCCAACTTCATTCCATTCAAGTAGTTGAGACACCCTTTGTGCATCCTGAACTCAAATATATCATATCCAAACACCATGTTGTTTTTTCCACCCCTCAGGGACTTCCCCCTTCCCATGGTGTTCATGATCATCCCATTACTATTATCCTCAACAGTCTTCCTCCCAATGTTCGCCCTTATCATCATCCACTTTCCCAGAAGAATGAAATTGAGAAAAGCGTTCAAGAATTGCTCGAAGCAAGTGTTATTCATCCTAGTACCAACCCCTATTATTCTCATGTGGTCATGGTACTGAAGAAAGAAGGTACTTGGCGCATGTGTCCAGACTTTCGCACCCTCATTAAACTCACTATCAAAGACAATTTTCTCATTCCTGTCATTGATGATCTCTTGGATGAATTGAGCGGTTATTAGTATTTTACTAAACTTGATCTCCATTCTGGCTACCACCAGATCCATATGAAATAATAATACATTCCCAAGACTGCCTTTAGAAATCATGAGGGTCACTAAGTCCATTGGATGTATCTTGGGTGGTTGGGAGGAATGGTTTTTATCCTCCCCACCCAAGTTCACTTCCTTGTAAGTGACATGTGATGACCTTAATGGGTCTATAAGATACTTGTGTTGTTGATTATGTTGCTCTTGTTTGTTGAGCAATCAATATCCTGCCAATCTTGGCCTCCCCGTGTTCTCTCATGGATTCTTGGGGTGTTTCTGTTGACGTAGCGAGCTATGGGTCTTCGGTGTCGTGAACCACATGTATAAAAAAAAACTCATGAGGGCCACCATGAGTTCTTGGTCATGCCCGTTGGCCTATGTAATGCCCCTTCCACTTTCCAAAGTCTCATGAATCATGTCTTTCATCCTTTTCTCCATCATTTTGTCTTAGTTTTCTTTGATGATATTCTCATCTATAGTAAAACTTGGACATCCCATCTTTCCCATGTGGATCAAGTCCTCCATTTACTCTCTCAACACCAAATTTTCCTCAAACAATCTAAATGTGCCTTTGGAGCCTCAGAAGTGGAGTACCGGGGTCATATTGTTGGAAAGGATGGTGTAAGGGTGGATCCTAAAAAAATTGAAGCTATGTAGGATTGGCCTCGCCCTAAAACTCTTAAGATCTTGCGTGGCTTTCTAGGTTTAGGAGGTTATTATCACAAGTTTGTTAGGAATTATGGAAAAATTGGAGCACTTCTCACTGCTCTCCTTAAAAATAATGCCTTCACTTGGACTCCAACATCTAATCACTCCTTTCATGCCTTGAAAGAGGCTATGTGTTCGATGCTTTTCCTAACACTCCTAGACTTCACCAAGACTTTTGTCTTGGAATGTGATGCTTCGGGAAAAGGAATTGGGGTAGTCGTCATGCAAGATGGTCGTCTTTGACCTTCACTAGCAAACAAATTTCAGAAAAAAATTTGGGCCAATCAATCTATGAAAAGGAAATGTTTTCTATTTTGCATGCCATGGATCTTTGGCTTCCTTATCTATTGGGGCAACACTTCCATATTAAAATTGATCACCGGAGCCTCAAGTATTTTCTGGAACAACGAATTTCCTCCCTGCAGCAACAAAAATGGGTAACCAAGCTATTTGGTTATGATTATGAGATCCTTTACAAGAAGGGAAAATAAAATGTGGTCGCTAAAACTCTTTCTTGAAAATATGAAGAAGAAAGGTCCATATTTTCCCTCTCTTTCATTTTACCAGATTGGCTCCAAGTTTCTCTCCATGAATGGTTGCAAGACCCAAAAATCTCTAGCTTGATCCAACAATTGCAAGAACATTCTCTATATTCTCCAGGGTACTCTTGGAACAATAATGAGATTCACTACAAAGTTCATTTATATTTAAGCAAACATTCACAAATTAAATCCATGGTGTTGTTTGAGATTCATGCCTCACCCACAACTGGGAATTCAGGGTTTACCAAAACCTATGAAAGGGTCAAACATTATTTTTTATAGGATGGTATGAAACAGGATGTTCGCACCTTTATGGATGAATGTGATGTCTTTCAAACCAACAAGGGAGAAACAAAAATAGCACCAGGAACACTCCAACCCCTTCCAATTCCCCCTTCTATTTGGTGGGATATTTCTGCGGATTTCATTGTGGGCCTACCTAAATCTGGAAATAAGTCATTCATCATGGTGGTGGTTGATCATCTTTCCAAATATGCTCATTTTTGTGCTCTTCAACATCCCTTCACCGCATGCACAATGGCTCAAGTTTTCATAGATAATTTCTTCAAACTTCATGGCATGCCTCATTCTATTCTCTCTGACAGGTATCCCACGTTCACCAACAATTTGTTGGCACAGGGGCAGACCCAGGGTTCAACGCTACAACAACGCACCAACAAAACCCTAACTATCCGCCCTTTCAGCAACACATGCGAAGCAGATGAAGTCTCACCCGAGGTAGAGACAGGGGTGGTTGCAGGACTTCGGTGTCTGCAACCTTAGCTAGGACACATATCTGTGATTGTAACAATTTAACAGAGAACTTAGCAGTTACAGTTCATCAATATTCACCTTTAGCTTACAACGCAGATAAACCCTAATAACATAACGACGCAGTATTCACACAGATATAATATAACCAAGAACTAAGCACATCAACATAGGTTAGATATAACATTAATTCACATTATTCAACACTAAGTTATCATATCAGATTCATCTAACATGCATCACCGCACTAAGAATTTAATCACATAAACAAGATAACACCCAAAACGCATAAAGTAACCACAACACAGGATATACGTGGTTTACCCCCACCCTCGGGCTATGTACACCAACTCTTCGTCTTCTTTATTAGCTTCTTCAATTAGTTACATGCACAGAGCCACAAAAACCCTACTCCGTAGAGGACAGGATATCTGTACACCTCGCTAGATCCTCCTTCCCTGGGCTAGGTTACAACACTAAGCCTCTTCTCAATCTCTTACACTCACTTGCACTGAGCTCTGCAAGCCTCATACAGTATGCACAAAAGAAATCGCTACTCAACACTTATCACTTTCGATCACATAGATCAAACTTGTAGTTTTTTTTCTACTTACTTCGCCTAGCTACTTCTTTATACTTTACAAAATAGGCTTAAGCATGGGCAAACCCATGGGTCGACATTCCCATACCCGTTACATACGCCCAAAACCCAAAAATCCCTAAAAAGGGGGTGAGATCCCGTGATCTTTGCTTCATCTTGCGCTCCGCCTTGACATCCTGTCGAAGTCCCAAAAATAGGTCAAACCTAACCAAGGATCCTCAAAACTTGGTCAAGGGCCAACAGGCCCCCAACACTCACCCTTCACTCATCCCGAGTCACTCTGATCTGGGTAGCTCAGTTTCAAAATCCTCGAGCTTGGCTCGAGATGCTTCGACTTGTTGTGTCATGGCCTCATGTTCAGTGAACTCTTGTATGATTGTTTCGTTGACATGTCCCTCTAGGCGTTGTTTAGCTGCAGTGACGACTTGCTCTAGTTCTACTCCTTGACCTTCGATCTCTGTGAATAGTTGGTAAGCCTCATGTTGTACAGGTTGGAGTCCCTGAGTCACTTCCATGACTCTGCTCTGAATTTTGTGGAGCTATTGTTGGGCAGTGCACTTCTCTTGGGATCGCTTCATCCTTTCAACAACTGACAGGGGCTTCAACTACGCCTGTATTGTTTCTTCTTGATACTTCACCTCTTGGAGCTATGACTCTAGTGCCTTCAGTTMTGGATTCTCACTGAGTTTCTCACAGGTTTGGGCACTGCAATCACTAAATTTCTTGCATTCCATGGCAAGGGCCTTTATTCTCTCAACCGTGCCTCGAGCAGTTGCATCTCTTTGATCCCTTACATCCTACGGAGTGTCGGGCACTGTGCGAAGCTCTAAGTCTATTATTCTTTTTTTTAGTTGTTGGATAGTTTCTGCCAGCTGCTCTACTTGATGTATGACTCGGTCTTTTGCCTGTGGTTCTAAGCCTGTCATAGAGCGAAGTGTTTTGTTGACTACTTATTTCACTTCGAGTTGCTCTGCGAGAAATTGTTCCTTTTCTTGCTACATCTGTGCTTTCTCTTCTTCCAATTTTTCCTAGAGAGCAACCTTCTCCTACTCCGCGAATCAATGTTGTTCTATGAGTACAAATTTCACTTTCTTCAAGGCCTAGGTGGCTTGTTCTGTTTCTTCTTGTGTTCGACGAAGGCAAGCTTCGGTTGCATATGCTAGTTGGTGGAGTTGCGATGGCTCATCTCCCAACTCTGGTTCTCCCAATGGAAGAGTCACAGTGGACACTGTGCGACTAGACTGAAGGGCCTACTGTACCCCTTGGAGTTCAACCTCAATTTTTTCGTACATTTCCTCCTGCTTGGCTTCTTGTTTCTCCATGATTTCCTACGAGGCATTATTTAGGGCTGCTATGATGAAGTCAAAATCATCGGTAGTGAGTACAGTTTGCATCTTAGTCACGGTTGTTGAAATAATGTAACTGCAAAGAGTATTCTTATTATTATTGATATATTATTTATAGGATCAAATCCTCATTGTGGATTGATCATGTCGGTAATTGTATTGGGACCAAAATCCCCTTTTGTGGATTGGTCAACAGACAATTGTAATAAGCAGAATAAGAAGTCGGCCCCAGCAGTTATTATTGAGACCCAGAAATATAATAAAGGTGGGTTTACCCACCCAGAGTGAGAATTCGGCCCTGCCAGTGAAGACACTTCACACGTGCCAGATTTGTATATATAGAGAGGCTAGCGCCTCACTTTATCACACAACACACTTGCTCATTTTCTAAGAGGCAAGTTGCAACTTACTAGTTGGAGAGAGGGAGAAGAGTGGTGCATATTTTGGAGAGGACTATCTGTATTGGTTTGAGTTATCTCTTGACATTGTATTGGTAATTTATGATAAGGAAGTTTTTGCTGGGTTTTCTTTCCCTAGAGGGTTTCCCAGGATAAATGTTGTGTCTCTTGTGAATGTGTATTTCTCAGTGATCTTGTTCTTATGTTGCTCTTATCTATTGAAATGCAAAGAACTATAATAATTGCATAAAACATTAACATGGTATCAGAGCCAACCTGAAGGAAGCATATTTCACAAGAGAAAAATGTCACTGTTGCAGTACCTGCAAATTAGGGTTTTTCAAAAGTGAACATATTCAGCTCCAAAACCACCTAGAAAGTTGTGCCCTCCCCCAAGGATCATTTTGGCACTTAGAGCACACATTTTCAGTGGCTGGATCTCCTGGAAAGTGAAACCCTAGTTTCATAAAAGTACCATAAGTACCAGAAAACCAGTACTAGAAGTACCAGAGTACCAAAAGTACCAGAGTACCAGAAGTACCAGAAGCACCAATCCAGAAATCTGCAGATCAGATTTGAAGGGGCAAAAATTGGATTTTCTCAGATCCAAGTACACTAGGCTACTCGCCTCAGCCAAGCGCACCTCCTAGTAAGGTCAAAATTTGATTTTAATCATTTTCATTTTTGGTCATTTTTCATGGCCTCAAGTACAAGATGTCTGCAAGCACAAAGCTTGTTGAGAAACTAGAAGGCATAGACAACTTCCATGCCTGGAAGTATAGGATCAGTCTGATCCTTGCAATATTCATCAAAGAAGAAGTGGAGGAACCTGAAGATGTCGTAGAGAAAGAGAAGCATCAGAAGGACTCAATCAGGGCTCAAAGAATCATTGCAGATTCAATCAAAGACCACCTGATCCCGTATGTATCATCCAAGAAAACTCCAAAAGAGATGTTTAACTCTCTAAGAAAACTATACGAAGGAAAGAACATCAACCGAAAGATGAACCTAAGATCTCAATTGAAGAATACCAAGATGCAGAAAGGAGAAATGATTCAAGAATATTTCTCCCGAATCTCAGAAATTAAAGAACGGCTAAAAGCGATTGGAGACACCATAGATGAAGACAAATTCATAATGACGGCCCTAAATGGTCTCACAAGACCTTGGGATGCTTTCATCCAGACGATATGTGCCAGAAAGGAGAAACTACAGTTTGAGAGCCTATGGGAAGAATGCATCCAAGA
>ML805363.1:88572-122828 GCA_009831015.1 Picea engelmannii | reverse complement strand
AATAGACCTGGTGTATATGATCACATTCCTACAAACCTTCCTTAACTTTAAAAACAAGAGACTAGCATTTTCATCAAACTTTTCTTTAGTCTCACATGCCTAGTTTTAGATTAGTCAACAACCCTAACTTGAAGTAATCATAAATTTGAACCTGTAATGTATAAATATCTAAAACTGATACACAATGTTCTCAGAAAAGGATTTATAGCAAAAATGACATACCTTGTTGAATTCTGGCTTATTCTAGAGAGCGACCTTGTAGAGTGTGCCTCGCACAAAATATTTAATGAATTGATATAATAATGTTACACATCATACTACAGACTGTCTCCTAACCAACAAATTTGGTCTCACTGAATTTGGATCTGTTATGAAGAAGTGATGACGTTTTTACCCGAAACACCTAATTTTGACTAGTTTCAAGACTGGCCACAAACCCTATTTTCCACGGAGTGTAACTCCAAAAACACAACGACCCACAAGCTGAATTTTTTACCATAGATACTTGGATATGTTTTCTCACATCCATAGAAATTTCACAGTCTGAATCATTATAGAAAAAAAAATTATAGTGAAAATGGTGAGATGACCTGTAAATAACATACCTTAGAAAGCACCATCAAAAGAATTTATCCTTCTTTGGATTCCGGCCTTCTTTTCTTCACCTTCACTCAGAATTCCAGTTTATATATCCTTGGTTACCTCAAACACATATAGATATTCAATATGCTTAAGTGTGATTCAAATGAGAGAGCCTCGCCTCTTATTTATACTCTCCAACTAGCTTCCTTAAAAACATCTTCTAGGTCACTTGGCCCACTTTCCTTATTTTAGGGTTGGGTCCACTTCTAATTTCTCCATTAAATTTATTATTGAAATAATTTATTTTGTATCCACTTTGAATTATAATACGCTCATCACTTCACTTTGTTATTTACCTTTTAAAATCTCTTAAACCACTTTGACTATGACCTTTTGAGGCTTCTAGATGACATATGAGGGTCCTCCAACTTCGTAAAGCCATAACTCTCAAACCGTGAGGAGTTATGTGACGTTATACATACCACCAGAAATGGCATGACATGTACTATCCATATAGAATAGTATTATCTAAAAATATATCATAAATCATGCCATTACCCATCAAACAAACTTGAGTCCATTACCCAAACCTGGGGTCTCCAACTTTTCATGGCCATAACTCTCTAACCGTGAGGAATTATGTGACGTTCCACATACCACCGTAAATGACATGACAAGCACTATCGATCTAGGATATTTTCCCTGAAAAAATCACTTTATTTCATCTCATTATTCCATAATTAAGCATGGGTTCTCTTACTCCACAAAGCGTCTTCCTGTGAGGGCTTTCACCATAAGGGGACCACTTTGGAGTTCATCCATATTTACTTCTTATCAACCATGAAAAAACAATAATGAGTCATATTTACATCAAAAAATATTGAATCCATTACCCAAACCTTTGTGCTACAGGGCTTTCTTCAAGGGTTGACATCAATGACAACCAACCTTAATCAACAAAACCATGGTGTAGTCAAAATCTCCTGGCACACTATCTCGACTCACCGCGCCAGCCAGAGGCGGGATGTAATCGGTAAATATGGTCGAGATCAGCTTCGCATTTGCTAGTTCATCTCTATGCTTGGTTCTCTTCTCTGCTATTGGTCGGGATGGCCCGGATCCGCAAGCAGTCGATGGAAAGGCTTGCACTTCTCTTGTCGATGATGCTTTAATACTTGCAGACATTACTCTTTAAGTCATGAGGTCAATGACAACTTCTTCGACAATTTTCTCTACAACGCTAAGCTCATCCGACATGCATTCTCGTGGTTGAATCGCTCGGGTTTGAAGAGTAACTATTCAATGCAACGGGATGGATGGTGATAGCACGATGATCATTGTGTGAAATCATCTAATCTACGGGCTCAGATAATCACGGTTGGAAAAAGTGTTCTCGGTGCAAGGTTCGACAAAATAAGTAGATAACTCGGCAACAGATCTCTCCAATGGGTGAGAAGCATTCATTAACTTCGTTTTGTCCATTACGGCGTAGTCCCAATGGTCTGATGGCGAGCCGTCTGACCATAACTGCCTTTCTACCCATTCATGGCATCGGTCTAACGGTTATACTATTCCCAAGGGCTATATTGCTTCTCTATAGCAAAGTGCCATGTGACGTTGTTCTGATATCCCGACGAAGTTCCAATTTTTCAAATTCTCCCTCTGTGAAGTTCCCTCTGGACCCTTCTATAACTTTTCGATCTTAGTTCTCTTCTTACTTAGTTTTCTAGCTTTCTTTCCAGTGAGCTTCGTCTCGGTATTCCTTTTTCCATTATGATTCTTGTATTCTTTTGGCATAGTAACTTCGCGTTGTTGAGATTATTTCTTAAGATTCAAGGGCAATACTTCTTCTCTATCTAGGATAGGTACTTCAGTCTTCTGCAAATGTTCCTTTTTTCTTGCAACTTCGACATCCAAGTCTTTGGTCCAAAGTAGCTTTGATCTATTCTCCTTTTATTCAATCAGTTGTGTGATCCTCCTAGTCATGAAATCTTTCAACTCTTGCTTCTTTTGCTCTAATACTTCTTCTTCCTTCCTTTTGGTCTGATCTCTTTCAATCCAAGGTTTTCCTCGTAACATAGCAAATGGGGCGTCATTCTCAATAAATTTAGCAACCTCAAAATCTTCCTTTGTCGAAGTTCCATAAGCACTCATAGATATCTGGTTAAGTCTTCCACATAGGGTTATCAGTTTTCCTATGAATAATCCTATTCCTCCCAATGAAGGAATCATAGCAGGCTTTCCTAAAGTTTCCCAAGTTCTTTCTGTCATAATATTCACCTATGTTTCTTCATCCAGAACATAGTCAATGTCGAAGTCTCCTATTCTTGCTTCAATGTGCTCTTTTTCTTTGAATATATCTGATAAGCTGATATGTCGGTGGTCATTCAGGGTTTCTTTCATCTGTAGCAATACTTTCTCTGATTCTTTTAAGGGTTCTGCCATAATCTCAGTTTCTGGATCTTCCTTAGGGTTTTCTTGGTTCATATTCATTCTTTCAACCTTAGCAATCATTTTAGGGAAATCCAATACGTCATGGTCCATATCTCTACAAAAAAGACAACTAGATTTTCTATCAGGGCATTCTTTAGCCAAATGTCCCGGTCTTCTGCAACTATAACAAAGGTTTAATCCTCGTTTTCTTTTAAATGATCCCCAACCTTTCCTGTACTGTGCACTAGGATCATAGTAGCTAACCTACAAAAATTTCTTTCTAGGATCCTGCATCCAGTTGTTAGTCCAAACATTCTCTCTGTGCATAGGTATACCATATCTTTCACTATTCTTATCAGATCTACTCATATCAAATCTTCTTTCATCTATCAGTGCCCTAGTTTTCAAGCTAGGACAAATCTTATCAAATATACCTAGATCCATACTTTTGAAACAAAAATTTCCACTTATCTTACTTTTAACAAAGCACATAGCTTACATATCTTACCTCTTTAAGAAAAAATTCTCACTTTTACCTTTCTCAGAGCACAAAGCTTTCAGATCTTACCTCTTTTCTTCATATCTGACCCTTCTTTTCTTAGAATAGAGCTTCTCAGATCAAGTAGAATATTGTGCACTAGGACAATAGATCTAAGCACAGAGCTTTCACAATTTCAGGTCGGATCTTCGCACAAAGATTCTCTTTCTTTAGTTCCCAACAATCACAGTTATAGTTCCGATCTTCTCACAAATCTTCTTCTTTCTCAGTTCCCAACAATCACAGTTTCAATTCCTGGCAACAGAACCATTTTTTGGCACAGGGGCAGACCCAGGGTTCAACGCTACAACAATGCACCAACAAAAGCCTAAATACTGGCCCTTTCAGCAACACCTGTGAAGAAGATGAAGTCTCACCCAAGGTAGAGGCAGGTGTGGTTGCAGGACTTCGGTGTCTGCAACCTTAATTGGGACACAGATCTGTGATTGTAACACTTTAACAGAGAACTTAGCAGTTACAGTTCATCAATATTCGCATTTAGATTACAGCGCAGATAAACCCTAATAACAGAACGACGCAGTATTCACACAGATCTAATATAACCAAGCACTAAGCACATCAACATAGGTCAGATCTAACATTCATTCACAATATTCAACACTAAGCTATCATATTAGATTCATCTAACATGCATCAGCGCACTAAGCATTAATCACATAAACAAGAGAACACCCAAAATGCACAAAGAAATCACACCATAGGATATACGTGGTTCAACACCACCCTGGGGCTACATCCACCAACTCTTCATCTTCTTTATTATCTTCTTTAATCAATTACATGCACAAAGCCACAAAAACCCTACTCCGCAGAGGACAGGAGATTTGCGCACCTCACTAGATCCCCCTTCCTCGGGCTAGGTTATAACACTAAGCCTCGTCTCAATATCTTACACTAGCTTGCACTGAGCTCTGCAAGCCTCATACAGTATGCATAAAAGCAATCTCTACTCAACACTTAGCACTTTCGATCACACAGATCGAACTTGTATTTTTTTTTCTACTTACTTTGCCTAGCTACTTATTTATACATTACAAAATAGGCCTAAGCATGGGTAAACCCATGGGTCGACATTCCCATACCCGTTACATAAGCCCAAAACCAAAAAATCCCTAAAAAGGGATCAAGACCCCGCGATCTTTGCTTCCTCTTACGCTCTGCCTTCGACAGCCTGTCGAAGTCCCAAAAATAGGTCAAACCTGACCAGGGATCCTCAAAACTTGGTCAAGGGCCAACATAATTTTTCGTAAGAATTGTTCAAGCTATAGGGAACCCAATTTCATCTCACCACTGCCTAGCATCCCCAGACTGATGGAAAAACTGAAATTGTCAACAAGTGTTTGGAAACATATTTTTGGTGTTTTGCATCTAACCGACAATATCAGTGGGCTCAGTGGTTACCACTAGTTGAATGGTGGTACAACACATATTACCATACAGCTACTCGCATGACTTCGTTTCAAGAAGTATATGGGCAAAATCCATTTTTGTTTCTATCATACATGCCATGTGCCTCGAAGGTTCAGGAAGTTGATAAACATCTTACAATACATGATGTCATTTTATGTACCCTCAAAGAAAATTTGGTGATGGTTCAAAATCACATGAAGCAACATGCCAATCACAATCATTTCGAACATCAATTTCTTGGGGGACCAAGTGTTTCTTCGTATTTTGTGAGAGAATTAATATTAATATTTGTGAGAGCATTTTGTTCTATTTACAACTTTGTATGTCAAATCTTTCACTGGTCTCATCAATAAGAGGTGTCATACACCAATTTGGTGTCTAGCTTGGTAGTGATCTTAAAAATAAATTATTATTATTATTATTATTATAAGTTTAATTTCATTTATTTGTTTTATAGGTTGTTTATATTGCACTATGATTAAAACCATCATATTCAAGATATTTTATTATTTAGTATCAACATAAATTCATGTTAAATCTAATCTAGATTTATTTTGAACATCCTTATATCATTTTGTCTTAAGTGATTTTTATTGGAATGCCCGACAATATTGGGAAGTCTTTTATCTTTCATCTTATTTATATTGGGAACCTCCCTAACCCCTCACATATGTAGAATAATATATTTTTGATGTAATAAAGGCCAACGTTAGTTTGTATGGCCTATTTAATAAATGGGAACAAGTCAATGTAAGAAGACCTAATAGAAGTTTTTGCTTCTAGAAAGATCTTATGCTAGAAGGTTCTTTAGAAGATAGAATTAGTATAATTAAGAGTAGGAGGCATGCAAAGTCTTTCTCTTGAGAATTATTGTAATAGAGCTCTGTTATGCTAGAGGTTTCCCCCTCGAAGATGCAAGTGAACATTGTTTTCTTTAATAAGGTATCATTTTTGGTGTTGCTCTTCTTAATATTATGTTGTTCCATTGATATTTGTTGAATATTCTTGTTTTTTCATATTATATTATATCCAGTACCTTACAAGTGGTATCAGAGCGCTTTCCTTGGGAGGAATTGTGGATTATTGTTTTCAGGGTAGAGACATGTTCCAATTTCTTAAAAATATAGAGATTTTCCATTCAGCACATATATTTGCAGTCGGGGAAACATACACGTAGCCAATACAAGAAGTACTTAAGCTCACATTGTTGGACACCCTTGTAACCCCTGTTGTACCCCTTCGAGTGGTAGCGCATCAAAAAACACATGTATATAGACTGACATAGGTATCATGAAACCATCCATAGATCAATCAATCGATTGCCTGAGTGCTATAGTTCCACCGAGAATAACACTCAGGAAGATACTTTCTAGTACCTGGGTAATCGGATAGTACGTCTAAGGGTACGCTCTAGCATCCTTAGTTGGTTCCCTGAGATATTGTGTTGAGTATTATTGTTTGACCCCGCACGTATATCAGAGAGTTATAGCACAAGGAAAACCCTTGTCTATAGAAACCTTGAACACCCTAACCCTTGGGACAGAAACATAACAGAAAAGGAACAGACAAGATATATTAATGTACAACCTTGCCTCCTGCATTCAAGTTGTGAAATTACTACACATTTCTTTTAGTTAAGAATCTAGGCATTTCGTCACTACAATATTATTTAGATCAGAGTATAACTTCATAGGAGTAAAAAAAAATAGTGGTCCCTCTGGCACCCTTATTTGGGACCTATCCCATTGGATTCCTTTATTTTCCCTGATTATCATGGTACCTATCATTTTTAAGACAATTTTTTTCATGGACCCAACACCCTTATTTGGGCCCTATCACAATGGATTCCCCTTTTCTTTGTGATCGTTGTGATACCTATCACCTGTCACCATTTTTTCTATGGTCCCACCCACCCTTCCCAACACCCTTATTTTCAACCTATCCCTTTGGATTCCTCTCTTTTCCTTGTGTGTCGTGATACCCTCACCTATAATTTTTTTAGTGTGGACTCGCCTGCCTATTTTTTCCTCTGCCCAAATGGCCACCACCCACGCCCAAGAACTCAATACCTTGATTTTCGACAATCTCCAGAAAAATTAGGATATCAAGACTCTCAATTCTAACATTAGCAGGATCAATTCCTCTATTCAGACCCTATAAGACCAATGTGCCCACATCAAAGACATTAAAGACACACTCGACCAATTGATGAGCTACTCACTGAACCCTACCTCTTTCTAACAACCTTCCTATCAGGAAGATAATGACTCTTCCCATTACCAAGGTCCTCATTCCACCCACCTTCCTTGAGACCTCCACCTTCCCAGATTTGAGGTGAACAAATTTGATGGCTCGAATCCCACAGGATAGGTCACTCAAATGGAACATTATTTCTCTTTGCTTGGCATTATTGATGATTTATCCAAGCTTCACTATGGTATCCTACATTTGGATCAGGAATGCTGGCAATGGTGGCAATGGTGTAGAAAGGCACACCAAGGGTATGTTGCTTGGACACACTTTGTTGCAGAGTTTTATGACTGCTTGCAATCTGAAACCCATCATTTGGGTCGATTGACCAAGTTGAAGCATTATGGGACAGTGGAAGACTTTATTGTCACCTTTGAGCACTTGGATTTTAGAATGAAGGGCATGTCAGATGCCTTCTTCTGGGAATTCTTTATCAGTAGTTTGAAAGATGAAAATTGTGCCTATGTTCTCATGGCCCACCCCCAAACTTGATTGAAAGCTACTCAACGAGCCAAGGAATCCCAAGAGATTGACTCCTCCCAGACCAAACAACCATATTTTCTTCCTTTTCCTAAATCCACGAATCCTACCCCTCCTGCAAACCCCCTCAAGATCCATAAATTAACCCAGGTAGAAATGGTTGAACGCCAACTCAAGGGTCTTTGCTATAATTGTGATGACAAATATTTTCCAGGGCACAAGTATAAGGAACATAAGATTTTTATGGCCATGACTAAGGATGTTTCTGAAAGAGGAGACAAATTTTTCCCCTGTGGAGGAGCTACCACCCCAGTTGATCTGACCCCACCCTCTGATCCACTAGAAGTTGAAACGATGATTTCCCTTAATGCCCTCACTAGCTTCTCGGCTCCCCAGACTCTCAACTTAATTGGTTACATTAAGAAACATAAATTCATCATCCTTGTTGACAGTGGTAGCACCCATAATTTTAGTCATCGCTGCATTATCCAGGAAGTCAATAGTTATATCTGTGTAGTAAATAATTTTCAAATCATGATTGCTAATGGAGGGTCCATGAAATGCAAAGGACATTGTGAAAATTTGCGGCTACAAATTGGTCAATATCACCTGAAATCCCATATGTTTGCTATAGACATGGGAAGTTGTGACATTGTGCTAGGTTTTGAATGGTTACGCCTTATGGGCCCCATTCTCATGGATTTTAAGGAATTAACCATGCAATTACAACAGGAGGGAAAACAATATCAGTTCCAAGGAATCATAGTAGGTTCCCCTGAGATCATCAATTCCCATCGAATGGAAAATCTTCTCAAAAAAGTTCATTCAGGTATTATTTCCCAACTTCATTCCATTCAAGTAGTTGAGACACCCTTCGTGCATCATGACCTCTAATCTATCATATCCAAACACCATGTTATTTTTTCCACTTCTCAGGGACTTCCTCCTTCCCATGGTGATCATGATCATTCCATTCCTCTTATCCGTGGCAGTCTTCATCCCAATGTTCGCCCTTATTGTCATCCATTTTCCCAGAATAATGAAATTGAGAAAATCATTCAAGAATTTCTCAAAGCAGGTGTTATTTTTCCTAGTACCAACCCCTATTCTTCTCATGTAGTCATGGTACTCAAGAAAGAAGTTACTTGGTGCATGTGTCTAGACTTTCACACCCTCAATAAACTCACTATCAAAGACAAGTTTCTCATTCCTGTCATTGATTATATCTTGGATGAATTGAGCGATGATTAGTATTTTACTAAACTTGATCTACATTCTGGCTACCACCAGATCCATCTGAAAGAATAAGACATTCCCAAGACTTCCTTTATAACTCATGACGGTCACTAAGTCCATTGGATGTAGCTTGGGTGGTTGGGAGGAATGGTTTTTATCCTCCCCATTGAGGTTCACTTCCTTGTAAGTGACATGTGATGCCCTTAATGGGTCTATAAGATACTCTTGTTGTTGAGTATGTGGCTCTTGTTTGTTGAGAAATCAATATCTTGCCAATCCTAGCCTCCTCATGTTCTCTCGTGGATTCCGGGGGTGTTTCTGTGGATGTAGCGAGCTACTGGTCTTTGGTGTCGTGAACCACATGTATAAAAAAAAATTATTAAAAAAAAAAAACTCATGAGGGCCACTATGAGTTCTTGGTCATGCCCTTTGGCCTATGTAATGCCCCTTCCACTTTCCAAAGTATCATGAATCATTTATTTTGTCTTTTTCTCCATCATTGTTTCTTAGTTTTCTTTGATGATATTCTAATCTATAGTAAAACTTGGACATCCCATCACGCCCATGTGGATCAAGTCCTCCATCTACTCTCTCAACAACAACTTTTCCTCAAACAATCTAAATGTTCCTTTGGAGCCTCAGAAGTGGAGTACCTAGGTCATATTGTTGGAAAGGATGGTGTAAAGGTGGATCCTAAAAAAAATTTAAGCTATAAAGTATTAGCCTCGCCCTAAAACTCTTAAGAGCTTGCATGGATTTCTGGGTTTAGCAGGTTATTATCAGAAGTTTGTTAAGAATTATGGAAAAATTGCAGCACCTCTCACTACTCCCCTTAAAAATAATGCCTTCACTTGGACTCCAGTAGTTGATCACTCCTTCAATGCCTTGAAATAGGCTATGTGCACAACGCATTTCCTGTCACTCCTAGACTTCACCAAGACTTTTGTCTTGGAATGTGATGCTTCAGGAAAAGGAATTGGGGAAGTCCTCATGCAAGATGGTCGGCCTTTGACCTTCACTAGAAAATAAATTTCAGACAGACATTTGGGCCAATCAATCTATGAAAAGGAAATTTTGTCTATTTTGCATGCCATGGATCTTTGGCTTCCTTATATATTGAGGCAACACTTTCAGATTAAAATTGATCATCGGAGCCTCAAGTATTTTCTAGAACAACAAATTTCCTCCCTACAAAAACAAAAATGGGTAACCAAGCTATTTGGTTATGATTATGAGATCCTTTACAAGAAAGGAAAATAAAATGTGATCGTTGACGCTCTTTCTTAACAATATGAAGAAGAAGGGTCCCTCTTTTCCCTCTCCTTCATTTTACGAGATTGGTTCCAAGTTGCTCGCTATGAATGGTTGTAGGACCCCAAAATATCTAGCCTGATCCAACAATTGCAAGAACATTCTCTAGCTTCTCCAGGGTACTCTTGGAACAATAATGAGATTTTCTACAAAGGCTGTCTATATTTAAGAAAAAATTCGCAAATTAAACCCATGGTGTTTTCTGAGCTTCATGCTTCACCCACAGCTAGGCATTCAGGTTTTACCAAAACCTATGAAAGGGTCAAACATTATTTTTATAGGATGGTATGAAACAGGATGTTCTCACCTTTGTGGATGAATGTGATGTATGTCAAAGAAACAAGGGAAAAACAGACAAAGCACCAGGGACACTCCAACCCCTTCCAATTCCCCCTTCTATTTGGCAAGATATTTCTATGGATTTCATTGTGGGCCTACCTAAATATGGAAATAATTTAGTTATCAGTGGGCCTACTTCTCTCAAAGATGAACATTGTCAAAAGATTTCTTTGAAATTATATGGTTCTTATACAATTCTCAAGCATGTAGGGCCATTCGCCTACCAGTTAGCTTTGTCCAGTGATTTCGAGATCCATCTTGTTTTTCATGTCTCGTGATTAAAGAAGGTGATTGGCACAAAGTGCCAAACTCAAACCAGTATCCCTGAGTTGGATGAAGATGGTTCCATTTGGTTATATCCCCAAGCATTCTTGGACCAGTGATAGTGTCATCTTTGTCAACGCACCATCAAGGAAGTGTTAGTGAAGTGTAAGGATACAACTCCATAATATACCACCTGGGAGCTTGCCACCATTCTACAACAATTTCCTCATCTCAAGCCTTGAAAACAAGGTCGTTTTTCAAGGGGGAGGGCATGTTAGGGACCTAACCTCCGTAACCCCTCACATAGGTAGAATAATATATTTCCGATGTAATAAAGGCCGACATTATTTTGTAAGGCCTATTTAATAAATGAGAACAAGTCAATGTAAGAAGACCTAATAGAAGCTCCTGCTTCTAGAAAGATATTTCGCTAGAAGGTTCTTTACAAGATAGAATTAGTATAAATAAGAGTAGGAGGCATGAGAATTATTTGTCTTGAGAATTATTGTAATAGAGTTATGCTCTACTGGAGGATTCCCCCTCGAAGAGGCAAGTGAACATTATTTTCTTGAATAAAGGTATCATTTTTTGTGTTGCTCTTCTCAATATTTTGTTGTTCCATTGATATTTGTTGAATATTCTTGTTTTTGCATATTATAGTACATTTGGTACCTTACAAATATGGGCAATGACATGAAAGGGAAACTTGTACTTTCTCTCCTATTGTGTATGATGTGATGGTATAGACACTAAAAACATATGAAAACATAACTACACCATTAAAGTATTCATCAACACAAAATGTATATTACTCATGAGGAGAAAACCACCTCAATGATCGATCATTGTTTTTCTCGTTTAATTATACAAATAAAATACAATAATAGGAAATAAAATTTTCTTCTCACTTAGTCTCATATTACAAGATTCACTTGGATTTTTGGCCATAGGCCATGGAAACTCTTACACATAATCCTCACCTTTGGAGAGTTCTCTTGTCTTCACCATTTTTTGTATTTTATTACTTTCATGTTGTAACCATGCTCTATTACACTCATCCTTGCATCTTCTTGACTTGATTCCTCAATTGATACAATTTCCCCTTCACCCTCTTCACTTTTCAGATTGTTAATGTTTCAACTACTCCTATTTCACTTTTATGCCATCTTATTCTTTCACATTTCATTTATATTTGTTCTTTCCATGTGGCACTATGAGATTGGTCCACCTTTTTTTACCTTATTCTAACTCTATGTTTCATCTTCTTTAATCCTTTATCTCTTTAACCTTCACCTTAAAGTTGAGATTCTTCCATTGTTTCCCCACTCTTTGTAGACACGATGAGGGTTTCTTGGAGTTTCCCCAGATGGACCTCGGTTTAACTCCATATACTCCCTAATATTAAGGTAGCCTCTAGTGCAATTAGTATTAGTTTGGGTTCACCCCAACTATTGTAGAAAATCCTTGAATGGGATCACGCCAATGAGTACAACTGCACCCTAAGTGAGATCACCCAATCTAGTAAAATTGGGCCCAAAATGGGATCACCCCAATTGAAATATGGTGTCACTCAAATTAATCCTCACATATAAAGGGATGTATGCTATTTGGTTTCTCCTTGGACCTTTTGAACATTTCATCTACCCATCCAACCACTACTCTCCATGTGTCCACTTGGCCATTGTCCATTTTCTACATAATCTCATCCATCCAACTCATCACCTCCCACATCATCATCATTATATTCATATGTCTTCCACATCATCAATCCCATACTCCATTTCTCTCTTCACTGAATTCTTCATCAATTCATTGTTCGAACATTATTCTAAGGGGTATCATCATTTTTCAATGATATGACCACATCATACTAATCCCCAGGTCATTTAAAAGCATCATCATCCTTAAAGTTTATGTCCACACCTTCAATCAACATTGCAACTCTTTTCTTTTCTTGCACCTTCATTCTTCAACTCAATATTGATATTTTCATCTCAACATCTCCCCCCCCCCCCCCCATTCATTGCTACATATTTATCTACAACACTACAACAATGCATACTCATTATGGAAATATATGATTTCCATGTAATGTCCCTAATCCAAACCCTTTGTAATTGTACATATAGGTTGGTGATCTGTGGTATCAACTATAAAATGTAATGTACATATAGGCTGGTGAGTCATTGGAACTGAGTTTTGGTGTTACACGCACCTGAGTAGTGCACGCAGAATTGCTATCAAAGACAAGGTGCACACATTTCATAGTGTTGCCCACACCTGGGTAAGTGCACATGGTTGTGCATCAAATAAAGGGTGTGCACATTTCAACATGTTGCGCGCAATTGGGTAAGTGTGCATGAATGAATTGGGAGTGCGCACTGAGCCGAGTTATATATATGTATATATATAATTGTATATGTATTGAGGTCAAAGAGACTGTTTGATTATGAAGCTGGTGAGTTGGGACGTAGATAGGCCAATACGTTGATCCATGTAAAGTGTAATCATACTCAGTCATTAATAATATTACATCATTGCACATAAACATACTCAAACAAAAAGATATGGGGGATGAATCCACCAGAAAAGGGAAAAGGGGTGAGACTTAAGTATTAGGGAATATTTTATAATATTTCCTGAAAAGTGTAAAGTTATGGATGATTATTTTATCATAAGTTCCTAAGGGTAGGAAATGAATCACCAAGTGACTAAAGCTACTTTTGAAGGTGACAAGTGTCGAGTTTAAGGAATGCAATATATATTGTTGAGCCTTAGTGTATTTTGGGGGAGGGAAACTAATTCTGGAGGATTATTCACGTTTCACTCTCTCATGAGAAGAAGGGGATTAGGACGGAATGGAAAATATCATTATTACCTTATCTGCATAGAGAAAATTGTAAAGGGTTTCTTCACTGTAATCATAGTTTTATTGTCGAAGAGATAGGTTTTTAGTCCCATGAGCAGTCTCTCTGGGTTAGATATCTTTTGTTGAAGAAGTGGGTTGTCAGATCCATGAGCATACTCTCCAGGTGAGATTTTTGTTGAGAATTGTTCCCTGGTGCATTGGGCATTAGTTGTAGGGCTCAGAGACTTCATGTCCAGCATGTTGTTGGTAACCCTAGAAGGGAAGTGGGGAAGCTGAGGGACTGTTGAAAAGAGAAGGGGCACAATTCCATGGGTGCGACAAGTGTGTGGGGAATGAAATATTGTAGGCTAGTTGCAGCAGCGGACACCTTGGACTGAGCAATTTTGTTGAGTATCAGACCTTAGCTTGCCACTAGGAACCCTTTTTCCTTGGTAGAGTTAATTCCCATCTCAGGGGTGACATGTTGCTGAAAGTATATGAGCAACAGAGCCTATGGTTGGAAGGAACATCTGAGTTATGTGTACAGTTCGTGACTTTCATAAAAGATAAGTGTATTATGTGCTTGTCTCATTTTATATGTGCATATGTATCTATGCTTGATATGGTTTAATTCTAGTATGTTGTCACATATAAGTAATGGTTGTTATTTTTTCTAATGTTTCTTGTGCATGTAAGTATGGTGCTTATAGCATGTATTTGTAAATTTACATTAGTATGAAAAATGTTGATACTTTTCCTATAAGATAACCTTATGATTTTGGTATGAGCCTCCTGGAAATGTTGAATAGTCATGTGTGTGGAGAATACTCTGTGTGCACCAGAGGCTGGATTTGCTTGTGCGCACTAGAAAGAAGTTTGTGTGCACAAGGATATTAGATTTGGCGTGTGATGTCAAGATGGTTGCACGCATAGTAGTGTTGTGTGATCATTACACTAGTGCAAGGTTATTTGAGTTACTTTCATTGCTTAAAGTTGTGATTAAAGGATAAAGTTAGTGTGGTGTGACTTAGCTTGACGTTGTGCAAATTACTTCAAGTGATACTGCGCAGAATAGTGTTTAGTATAGAAACAACGCAGTGGAATTTCAAAGTATCATTGTTCAGAGATAAGTTGGGTGATGTTACAGTATGTTTGGTCCAAGCATTTTTGGAATAAGTGTGTGTTATGTGGCCCAGCCTAGGTGGTTGGGGACATTACAGATTGGTATCATAACATGTGATTAATGATGGTAACGAAAACGTTACAAGTTGGGTGATGTGGCCCAGCCTGGGTGGTTGGGGACGTTACATTCCATCTGCACCTTAATTTCTTTGGAAATTACATTTATGTTAATGTTATGAGTGTCTATCTATATCCCTCACCCACAAATCGAGCCATGTATCCTTACAGACATCTTCGATTGCATTCTCTTGCAATCTGTTATGGTGCCTAAGTGAATTTTCATCCTCGGTGCTCGAAACCACACAAAAAGGAGTCCCCACTTGATATGTCACACCTTCCCTTCTCTCTATATCAACAATCACACACAGCTGCCTCTATAGGTGATTATGTGGGGATGTTCATAAAATTTAAATTACTAGAGACTTACACTTCAACAATGTTTCTCTTTGGTGAGTTGTATTTTGTCACTTTGTTTGCAATATTTCTCTTACAAATTTATTTTCTTCAGTCAAAGAGTAGTAATCTTCTCTCTATACTTTTGTTTGCGATATTTTCATCTTCATTGGCTTCTTTATTGTTAGTTTCATCAACCTTCTCACTTCTCTATCATGTTCTTGATTTTTCCATCTTCTCTACTTCATTTTCATCTTCTTAGTTTTGTTTATGTTCTTTTTGGTTCACCATCTCTTCTCCTCCTACTCTTGTTACCAACACTAATACCATTTTAAATGGGGAAAACCCCATTACCATATCAAATCACATAATTAAATCCATCCATATTCTACAACATTAAATTACACATGAAAACATAAGTATGCAGTTCAACCACTCATCAACACAACATTTATATCACTGAGAGGATTTTATGTGGAAAACATTGAAAGTAAAAACCACCTCAATGGTCAACCATTTATTTTGTCATTAAATTATGCATAATATATAAAATAATTGTAAGGTACCAAATCTATTATAATAGTAGAAAGTGGAAATACTGAAGAGAATAGCAGTGGAACAATGCAATATATGAAACCAAAGCACCAAAATAATACCTTTATTGATAGGAAACAATGTTCACTTACCTCTTCGAGGGGGAAACCTCTAGCAGAGCAGTGCTCAATTACAATAATTCTCAAGACGAAAAATTGTCATGCCCTCGACTGCTATTTATACTAAATCTATCTACCAAAAGAACAATCTAGAAGAAGATCTTCTAGAAGCGGAAGTTTCTATTAGGTCTTCTTACATTTGACTTATTATTCCTTATTACTAGGCATTATTAATATTGACCTTTATTACATGGAAAATATATTATTCTACATACGTGAGGATTTAGGGAGGTTAGGTCCCTAACATGCCCTCCCCCTTAAAAAATAACCTCATCCTCAAGGCTTGAGATGAGAAAATTGCTGCAAAATGGTAGTTGGATCCTAGGTGGCATCTGTTGGAGTTGTATATTTCCACTATACTAACACTTCCTTGATGGTGCATTGATAGAGACGATGCTCACGCTGGTCCAAGACTGCTTGTGGATACAGCCAGATGGAGCCTTCTTCATCCAATTCGAGAACACTGGTTTGAGTTTGGCACTTAGTTCCAATCACCTTCTTTAAACATGAGACATGAAAAAAAAACGTGGAGCTTAGAATGACTGGGAAAAAATAATTGATAGACCACCTGTCCCATGCACATGAGAACTATATAAGGACCATAAATTTGGGTGCCAGTTTTTGACAATGGTCAAGCTTGAGTGAAGTCTAATTATAAGGTTGTAGCCGAAGAAACACCTGGTCCCCTTCAGCAAATTGAAATTATGAGTGACCTTGGTCTTCTTGTTGTTTCATGTGATTCTGATGCATGACCAAATTCTCTTTGAGGGTACAGAGAACAGCCTCTCGAAATGTAAGAGTTTGGTCAACCTCATGGACCTTCGAGACACCAGGAATGTATGCGAGAACTAAAGGTGGCTTTTTGTCCATATATTGCTTCAAAAGGAGTCAAGTGAGTAGTTGTATGGTAAGAAGTGTTGTACCACCATTCAACTAGGGGTAACCATTGAGCTCGTTGATTTTTCATCTAAGATGAAAAACACCTCAAATATGTTTCCAAGCACTTGTTGACAACTTCAGTTTGACCATAAGTCTGGGTATGATAGGTTGTGCTGAGATGCAATTGGATTTCATGTAGCCTGAATGATTCTTGCCAAAATTTCTTGTGAAAGTGGGATCTCAATCAAAGACAATGGAATGAGGCATGCCATGAATCTTGAAGATATGATCCAGGAAACATTGAGCCACTGTGGATGCAATGAATGGGTGTTGAAGAGAACATAAATGAGCATATTTGGAAAGATGATCAACGACCACCATGATGACGTATTTATTTCCCGATTTAGGTAATACAACAATGAAATCCATAGAAATATCTCTCCAAATAGTTGGTGGAATTGGAAGTGGTTGTAGTGTTCCAGAGTCTTTCACTGTTTCTCCCTTGTTGTGTTGAGAAACATCACATTCCTCCATAAAGGTGTGGACATACTGCTTCATACCATCCCAGAAAAAAGAAGATTTGACCCTGTCATAGGTTTTGGTAAACCATGAATGCTCGGTTGTGGGTGTATCATGAATCTCGAAAAGCACCGTGGATTTAAGTTACGATTGTTTTCTTAAATACATAAGACCTTTGTAGTGAAGCTCTTCATTGTACCAAGAGTACTCTGGAGATACTAGAGAATTTTCCTACAATTGTTGGATCATACGCGATAGTTTGGGATCTTACAACCATTCCTAGTGAACATCTTGGAGCCAATTTGGTACAATGAAGGATAGAGAAAAGAGGGACCCTTCATCTTCATATTTCCGTGAAAGAGCGTCTGCAACCACATCATATTTTCCTTTTTTGTAAATGATCTCAAAATTATATCCAAATAGATTGGTCACCCATTTTTGTCGCTCTGGGGGTGAAATTCGTTGCTCTAGAAAATACTTGAGGCTCTGATGATCTGTCTTAATTTGGAAGCGTTGCCCAAATAAATAAGGGTGTCAGAGATCCACATCATGCAGAATGACCATCTTTTCCTATTCATAGATTTATTGGCCCAAATGGAGCTCCGACATTTGTTTTCTAGTGAAGGCCAAAGGCCAGCCATCTTGCATAAGGATGGCACCAATTCCTTTTCATGAAGCATCACATTCCAGGACAAGGTCTTTCTGAAGTCAGGAAGGGTCGGGACAGGAGTAGTGCACATAGCATATTTCAAGGCTTGGAAGGAGTGATCATCTTTTGGATTCCATATGAAATCATTTTTTTTAAAGAGAGTAGTGAGAGGCACCGCAATTTTTCCATAATTATTAAAAAACTTTCGATAATATCATGTTAAACTAAGAAACCCACGCAAGCTCTTGATATTCTTGGGATGAAGCCAATCCTTCATAGCTTCAATTTTCTTAGGATCCACCCTGACACCATCCTTGCCAACAATATGACCCAAGGACTCCACTTCCAAGGCTCCAAAATCACATTTAGTTTGTTTGAGGAAATTTTGGTGCTGAGAGAGTAGATGGAGAGCTTGATCCACATGGGAAAGATGGGATATAAATTTTTTAATATAGATGATAATATCATCAAAGAAAACTGAGACAAAATGACTGAGAAGAGGATAGAAGACATGATTCACGAGGCTCTGGAAAGTGGAGGGAGCATTACACAAGCCAAAGAGCATGACCAAGAACTCATAGTGGCCCTCATGAGCTTGAAATTTGGTCTTAGGAATTTTGACCTCTTTCATGCGTATCTGGTGGTAGCCAGAACAAAGATCAAGTTTAGTAAAGAATTGGGCATTGCTTAATTCAACCAAGAGATCATTAATGATAGGGATGGGAAATTTTTCTTTGATGGTGATTTTGTTGGGGTGCGAAAGTCAGGACACATGCACCAAGAGACTTCTTTCTTAAGTACCATGACCATAGGATAAGATTAGGAGTTGGTACTAGGACAGATAACACCCGCGGTGAGCAATTCTTGAACAATTTTCTCAATTTCATTTTTCTGGGAAAATGGATGATGATAAGGGCGAACATTGGAAGGAAGGATGTCGGGGACTAGGGGAATTGAATGATCATGAACACAACGGGAAGGGGGAAGTCCCTGGGGAGTGGAAAAAACAACTTGATGTTTGGAGATGATGGCTTGGAGGTAAGGATGCATAGAGGATGTCTCAGTGGTGTGAATGGAATGGAGTTGTGCAATAATTCCATAATGACCTTTCTTGAGGATATTTTCCATGTGATGGGAACTGATGATTTCAGTGGACTCAACGATGATGCATTGGAACTTATACTGTTGGCCCTCTTGGTTGAATTGCAGGGTTAATTCCTTAAACTACATGAGGATCAGACCAAGAGTCCATAACCATTATGCATCAATCACAATGTCATACCCACCCATGTCAATAGAAAACATATGAGATTTCATGTGGTACTGACCAATTTGGAGACACACATTTTGACAATGCCCCCCACATTTCATGGAACCTCCATTGGAAATCATGATTTGAAACTTGTTGACTTCACATATATAGTGATGCATGAGCATCTTTAGCAAGCACACGTGGAGAGACAACTCAATTCCCTAGCGTGCCTTTCAATCATTTTGGAATCTTAAACGCTGGCATTTTCCTACAAATCGTTTTCTTTACTGATTGAAAAATGAAGAATATCAAAATCCTTGGGAGTGAATGATCTGGGCGTTTCACTGCTAGAATTTAATGTAACGGAACTTAAGTAGTTGTAATTTTTTTCTTCGAGAAGATAGATAGTTGGGGGGGAACCCTAGGAACCCTCTTGTATAAGTAGAGGTATTGTATGCCTGAATGAGGCTACTGGAAATTAGGTTACTGGATACGATGGTAGCTGAAGATTAGTAGGAGATAGGAGTAGGAGGGAGAGCTGAGACTCTATGATAGTTCAGTCTCTATACATATTTGTAAACAAACATTCATCTAAATAGAAAGAAAGTAGTTTTCCCTACATATGAACTTTATGTGTGTTTATGTGTATCTGATGAATGTTATATGTGTGTGTTTTTGTATGTTGTAGATGCATGATAGATTTCATTTGTAGTAGGAAAATAGATTCCTCTATATTTGTTGAGTTTGAAATATCATTATGGGTTATTTAGGCTGTGCAAGGAGCACACAACAGAACATTGGAAGTTTTGTAGCCAACGCAAGGAGTGCGCATAAGAACTCTATGGAGTTAGAAAATAATGTGCCAGGAGGGCGCACCAGAGTGACAAAAAATTAGGGGAAGCCTCTAGGTTGTTGAATACCTTAGATGAGAAACTATGCAGAGGAAGCACAAAGAGACAGAGTCATTGAGAACTTTGTAGAGCTCTGTCAAGTGGGCATCGAACAGGTGCAAGCATGCACAAAGTGAACTCTCTGTCAAGTTCAAGAAGAAGAGGATCAGAGAAATATATTCACAGAGTTAATGAATACTGAGGAGGAAGACATGTGCAAGGAGTGCACCAAGCCAACACTTAGACAAAAATGTTGAAAGAAGTCGTGTGAAGGCTCAGTCGAGCGCAAGGAGTGAATAGAGGCGAACTTATTCAAGTTTGAAAGATCAGGAGAGTGTTGAGTTGCCAAGAGGGCACCAAAAAAGTCCTTTTAATGAAGCAGAAGGTCTGAGACCCTTTAGAGTTTCGAGTCATTTTAAATTTCAAGAGAGACAGCGCAAGGAGTGTGCGGAAAAGTGAAATTATTCCAAGAATCACAAGCTCAGCAGGAGTAGTGAAAATTTTCACGCAGAGCGCAAGTGTGCACCAAGGTTGAGGACAATATTCATTGTCAAAGATCAGGAGGAAAAGCAGAGTCCATACCCTCTCAACCGGTTTTGCATGAGAAGTTTAAAAAACCAAAACCTTTGAACACTTAGAAAGTTTCCCAAGCCCGGGAGAACAAATAAGTTGAAGAGGAGGAGCGACAACAACCGTCATATCAGCTACAGGAAGAGATCTGGACTGTCGGATCAGAGTCCAGGATGAAGGAGGAATGCGTGAGGAGAAGAAATAGATCCTAGTCGTAGGATCTGAGCGTAGAGGATCGACAATCATCTGATCCAGGTAAAATGCACGGGCCTTAACATTTTGTGTGCACAGGAGAGTGGACCTGTTGAAGTCCCAAAGTGAACAAGGACCATCCATCGTCAAGTTTGATAGGTGGCGTAATATCCATAACTCCGGAGCAAGACCACTTCAGAATTTTATGGACAAGGAGAGAGAGAAATCGTCGAAGAGCCGAAATAGATCCTGGCCATTGGTCGCTAGGGGGTACGTGTCAACAGATCTAAGTCTTTGGATGAAAGCACTACGAGAGGAATGAGTGCGTAAGAGTTTGAAACTCCCGAAGCCCTCGGCGCTGTAAATTCTCCAAGTGAGAATTTTATTCTCTTCCACCAGCCAGATGAAAAGATTAAGTTTTAAAGGGAAATACCAGGTCCACAAGGACTTTTGCCATCCACCAATCACATAGCTCCTTTTTCTTTTTTCAATAGCCTCATAAATATTCTTAACTGTTATCAAACATGAGGCATTGCCACCCGTCCATCTAAGCTCATCTGGCCTCGTTACCAATTGAACACCATTGTATATGAGAGAACAGTGAAAACTTGACCATTCCAATGCTAAGTGCCCCTCTAATTCCAAATCGGCACTAGTGAGCCAGTTGGGGCATAACAGACCTGGGCGAGGCACATTGCTGTCCTGAAAAAGATAAAACACACATTTCAAATTTATAGCATATATCAGCTCTTCTGACAGGATTGCCACATCTCCCATACCCAAAATACGATCCTTGCCTAACAGTATGGATTCTCCCGACCACGGACACCACGCTATCCAATGCAAAAGGATATGTGGTGATTTAATAAGATACTTCCATGCATGAGATCCTCTTACCCTTATCTTTGAAACAGTTATGAGCCAACATGCCACCGAGACAAAAGGGAGATATTTGTCTTTTAAAATACGATGCCACAGACCATCCATCATCAATACCCTCCAAAGAGTGTTTACCGCCATGTCTCTGCTGAAACTAATTAGGTTCCTCAACCCCCATCCTCCATACAATTTTGGGTGAGCTAAGAGTTTCCAATTACAAAGGTGGATACTCTTTTTTTTCTTAGAACCGGACTAGAGAAAATTAAACACCAGTTGACGAATTCTAAATTAGACCGTGGGCGGTAAATTTTCCAATGCCAACCAATAAACCGACTGACTTTCCAAGACAGCTTTGATCAGTACAAGGCGACCCCCAATGGATAGCCACATGTTGCACCAATGGCTAATGCACTTTTCATACTTGTCAATGAGCCATTGTCAGTCCTCGAATTTGTACTTGTCCAATTTTAAAAAGTATCCAAGATATCTAAAGTCATTAATAAGATCTTGAAAATTAAACAGAAAAAAATCCTTTAATGTGTTTAGAACCTGTTGTTGTACGCAAAAATGATAAAAGGATGTTTTCTGAGCATTTATCAACAACCCAGAGGCACAACAAAAACTATTCAAGAGCCTTTTAATCTCCAGCCATTCTGGAATTGAGGATTTGGTCATGATAAGTATATCATTGACAAATAGTAGGTGAAGAATTTTGATGAGCCTTGATACTTTAATGACTGTCAATGTACCTTCTGCTTGGCTTCTTTTTAACACCAAACTCAATCCTTCCATAACAACAATAAATAGCAGAGGTGACAGTGGGAACCCATGTCTAAGCCCTCTGCCACCGTTGAAAATTTTTGTTGGTTCACCATTTATTAAGATCGCGAAAGTCGCAGATATGACACATCCCATAATCCACTTGGTTGTCATCAGCCTGAAACCACATTGGAGAAGAACCAGCCTAAGATAGTCCTAGCTTATATAGTCGTATGTTTTTTTTAAATCAATCTTCAGAATTAAGGCTTGCAATTTTTTTTCATGGATACTATGAAGACACTCCTGCGCAGTCCCAATGGCATCAATAATTTTCCTCCCTTTTAAAAAATTGAATTGCTCCTCCGATAAAGCACGAGACAATATAGGTATAATTCTCTTGGCAATGATCTTAGAAATAATCTTATAGCATAAGTTACACAAAGCTATCGATCGAAAATCCCCAAAGGTTACAGGACCGTTTACCTTGGGAATTAGAGCAATAAAAGTTGAGTTCATAGATCTGTTCACCTCACCAAACATGCAAGCTTCCTCGACTTCCTCCAATAGATCGCTTGCAACCAGATCAAAAAAGGTGAGAAAAAACTCTACAGTCCACCTCTCGGGACCAGGGATCTTATCCTTTGTGAAACCCTTTAAAACTTCTAAAATTTCCTCAGCAGTGCAAGGTTTCTCAAGAGTAGGAACATCCTCTGCAAAGACAATCCTCGAATAAAGGCGAACCGTGGCAATTTGTTCCTCAATATTGTTATGTGTCGGTTCTTTGTAGAAGCTACTAAAATATCTCAGAGATTCTGTCTTTATAGCCTCCTTTCCCGAATGAACCCGATCCATCTCATCTGAAACCTCCCACGGGTATTTTTTGTTCCTTCTAAAATTGGCGAAACGATGGAAAAAATTAGTATTTTTTTCTCCACAATGTATCCATGTGGCTCTGCTTTTTTGGCACCATATTTCCTCATCAGCCAGTAGCAGCTTGTTCCGATCATATTCAAGTGTTTTTAACCATGGGCCCGGATCAATAACATAATCCAACTCAATTCTTTGTTTGGTGAGTTGAGCAATCTCAGCTTCAATGTTTTCAATAGAACGAAGCTTAGAAACTTTTCTAAGCATTGTCCATTCCTTCACCTGAACTTTTAGCATTTTTAACTTTCTAGTCAATATGTTTTGTGCATCTTCCACTTCTTATAGCTCCTTATTACTCCACACTTCCCGAACCAGAGCATCAAAAGACTCTTCTTTCAATAATGTCGGGTTAAATTTGAAAGGATATGCAATGGACTTGTAGCCATAATCTAGTTGAAAAATAACCAGAGCATGGTCTGATATAAAGGGGAATTCCACCCATGAACGATACCTTGCAGATTCAATGAGAATGGATTCAAAAGCATATACCCTATCCAGTCTCTTTTGAATCCCATATGTCCCACTTCTACCATTACGCCATGTAGGCATCACCTCCATGGGAAAAACATCAACCAGATGATACATAGCAAAAGGATCTTTGAAATAGGCTACCAAAGGATTCGGTAAGGCCAACGCCCCCCACACCTCATCTATACTCATGGAGAAGTTCAAATCCCCAGCTAAAATAAGATCAAGTTGAGCAAGCAATCCTTTTGCTTCCACCTGCTCCGAGAATTGTCTGTGCCCGAAGCATGGTCCATAAACATTTAATAAACATAACTTTCTTTTATCGGGGAGGTAAGAACTTGTTAATAAGATTCCACCAGCACACAGGTAAGGTTTTAAGTCAAAAAAATTTGGGTCCCACGCCACTAGAAGTCCATCTGACTTCCCAACTGAGCTAACAACATTGTTCATCCATGTAGGGCATAAAGAATTCATAAAAATCCTAGCCTTGTCTTCAGCAACTAAAGTCTCTTGGAGGAAAATAATACTTGGCTTAGTGTTGTTTAGCAATCTATGCATGGAAGGCAGTTTTAGGGAGCCTCCCACCCCTCTAACATTCAGGGAGAGGAGGATCATGATTTATCCCTTGCAAGGGATTTCATGCCTCTAAGCGCTCCCATATCTAAAGAAGTAACCTGATGTCGATCAACAGTCGAAGGATGAAGCCCTTGCTTCTTTCGTGCACTACAAGTTTTGATTGGTGAAATCTCTTGGCCCAAACCCCCCGACCACGCAAGTGCTTTCCTCGGGCCTCCATCCACAGAAGTCTGGTTTGGTTCCTTGTCACCATCTGAGGTGCAATTTTTTGCATCCAATCCCCAATAGGATTGTAAAGGAGTAGTATTTATAGTCTCCCTTAGTGTTAGGATCAGAGTAGTAGTTACAAGGTCCAGAATCGAATCTGACACTGGTTGACTATAGGTCGAATGGTCTGAAATGACACTAACCAAGGGAGATGGTAACTAAGGTTCAACAAGAGTGGAAATCGAACTAGAAACAGGAGACGAAAGGGTTGGTAGACAAGCAGATACTCCAGTATGGTTCTTACAAATAGTATCCCCCAGAATTTTACATACCTCTGTTACAGAAGACTCTAAGGCTGATGGGAAAGATTTGACTAGGAAATCCCTTTCCCACAAAGAAAGTTTAAAAAATAAAGCAGGACAGAAGGCTTTCAACTTACCTAAAAATGAGTCTGATAACAAAACCGGTGAAAAATCACAGCTCCCATCCTCACCGTCGCCCACCTCTTCAGGGTGTTCTTCAAGCATATATAAATCATTTGTATTAGTATCTAATGAAACCTTCGGTACAGATATACCATTTCCATGAGGACAATCTTTACGAAGATGACCCGTCCTTCTACAGCTTGAGAACCGGAAAGGTATTCCTTGGTAATCCAGTCTTTGTACCATGACCTGGCCGCGCCATTCCACTTCTAAAGTATCCATGAGACCAACATGTAAATCTAGTTCCACTAGAATTCACGTCGTGCGCTTATCCTTTGAATGAAGACCAGCTTCATCAACCTTCAAAAATCTACCTAAAAGGTTCTCGATAGCCGTCAATGCATTTTTATTCCAAATATTTAGTGGAAGGCCTGGTAGCAAGACCCAAACATGGCAGAAGTTGAAGTAATCAGTAGTAGGATCGAATCCAGTTCTTCAGAGCTTCATCATGATGGTACCACCCTCAAAATCCCAAAAACCACCCATAATGAGCTCGGCATCCTCTGGACACTTAAAAATCAGTCTGAACCACCCATAAGGAAGTGTCAGGTGTTCTGGTGCATAACCGATAATAGGCAGCGAAGTCCTCTGCATCCACTCCGAGAAGGAGAGAATTCTTTGAGTCTTATAGGCAAACCTGCCTACCAATGCGCACAAAGAAAGTTGACGGGTTTCCTCTAACCCAACATCCATCCCTATAACCAAATGTCTGTGCACCTTCTTTGGTTTCCAAGCTCGCACACTCTTCTTATGCAGTGAGTCCTTAACGTGCAAGTTTCCTCGTTGAGAACTCACCCAAGGATGGTCAAGCAATGTACCAGTCGTCTCCCTCTGGATACCTATAGATGGTTGTGTCACAATATCCTGCCTCACACTACCATGACTTTGCGACCTCTCACTACACAGACCAGAAAATGGTTGGTTCAAGCAAAAAACCCCACTGCATTCAGGAGAAAAAGGCAAAGGGTCGTTTAGTAAGCTAGATGCAGGAGGAGACATTAAAGGCTTAGTAGAAGGTCGTGATATCTCATTTAATGAATAACCACCAACTTTAATGTTACATAACTCATCCACCGTCGTGAAGAGACCCTCTCGTTCCCATTCTCCCTCGTCGATAGCGCCCATGAGGTCACTGACCTCATGTGCCATACCGAAGAATGTGCCACCAAACTACTACTCTGCCATACCCGAAGAACAAGATAATGCGCTCTGTGGGACCAGATCCCGGGATCACAAACAACATGAAGAAGTAGTTAAGGATATAAAGACATGATGTCCAGTCATCCTATTGATCATAAATCGGTTAAATGTGATTGTAAATGCCGATATGATAGCTGGCCAGGACACTGATCACCATGTTTGTCCAAGTATTCCTCTAATCCCCAAAAACTGCCAAAAACAACTAGAGCAAGTAAAACTAGAGGAAGTCGTCAGGGATGGCCTTCATTGGACCCCCCAGATGGTCGTGACCAACACTCAACCTAATGACCAGTTACTAAAACTAGTAATCCGCCATTAAAACTTCAAAGCCATCGACTAAAAAAAGTAACCTGTCAAGCCAGATTTCAAATTAGTCATCTCCCATTCCCTTCTCCACTCTGGTTGACCTTCTCTCACCACTAACTAAAACTTAAGAAACCCTTTACACCCCTATCATCCTAAACACTTAAGTGTAGGAAACTTTAAAAGCACATGAAAATATAGATTTTTAAATAACTGTACATACATTTTTTTCAACAAAATGTAAATTTTCAACACGGGATTATTACCATTAAGATATTAGAACAAGGGATTATTACCATTAAGATATTAGAAAAAGAAGAGATATGGTAAATTTAAAATATAGGACTGATTTTTATAAATCCATAAAAATACATGTTTTGAATATTTTTTATTAAGTGACCCCGTGGTATCTTAGAAAAAGAAGAGATATGGTAAATTTAAAATATAGGACTTGATTTTTATAAATCCATAAAAATACATGTTTTGAATATTTTTTATTAAGTGGCCCCATGGTACATGTTGTAATGAGTAATTTTAATTGGTCTTGATCATCTTTTAAATCCAATATTGAAACTAACCAAATATGATGTTATTTTTCATATTTGTATGGGTTTACTCTCGAAAAAGATATTGCAACTAACTTGACTATCACGTGATCTAAAAGAATTATCCTCTTTGATTTCCAAAGAACATTTTCCACTTAAATTAAGTGGAAAGTCATAAAAGAGAATCAATAATCTTAATAAGGTATCCATGCTATTAAGGTGGTTTTAGTTTCAACAATGACATCCTCAAAATGACATGTTATTCCACAAAACTGTGTCATTTTCAAATATCTTCACACTTTGTATAAATATAATAGTTAACTAAATTATATCATCTTAATTGGAATTGTTTACATAAATTAGGAGAAGTATTACTAGCTATATGTTTAATAATGTGATTAAACAATATATTTATAACATTACTTTAATATTAATTTTAAAGATTAACTTGATTGATAGATCTATTATTGTGCTACATTCAAAAAATTCTTGAGATCAAATCTCGTCAAACTTTTTGGAGTTGGTAATTGATTCACCTTTCATCCAAAAATTTTAGGGAAGAAGGAGAATTGCATGAAGATTGGCATGATACCAACACGCACATTCTTCACTTAAAATTTTAAACTTGAAAAGGTAACATCATAAGGTAACATCATAATCGTAAATTATAAAACATAGAGTATAAATAAAGATTATTGCTTAAAAAACCAATGATCAAGCACCAACAAGCTTTAACAATTCAAACATTCTAAAAACTCATGCAACATTTCATTGTCTACATTGATTATGTTAAACTTTATACTAATAATACTTATATACAAAATATAATTTTTTATTTTTACTAAATTTCATAATCTCAATTCATTTCATTTTCCTAGCTTAATATTGTGTGTATTGTAAGAACCATCTTTCATATTAACTATTTAAGTTAGAGTTTATTGACATTCTTTATTAATATTATAATTTTTATAATAATAATATATTTGTTAATATTATTATTTTTCTTAATTATAATGAAATAAAAGATATGTTTTGTTTGGATGATATTAATAAATTAAAAAAAAAAATTGAGATTAGATATTGAAATTTAAAATAAAATAAAAATATTAATTATCATCATATCAAAAAACAATATAAATTTATCATAATTTTAAATATTTTAAATACTAAAATTTATATTTATATTTTATCCTTTGTAATAGTTAATGTATCTAATTTTAAAATGAATTGATACTAATGTAAACCCATTCCTTTGTTAAAATTCTTGCTTAGCAAAGAGGTACAAGCAATTGCTATGGAGTGTGTTAAGTGATTAGAGCTCAATTATGTTAAAATGTTCACTTACAAGGAAAGTCGTGGTATCCCCATTTTGTGAGATAAATAAGGAGATGATGTATACAGGCTCTCAGGTTGTAGATATGGACTGTCGAGAGACCACATGACTAGAAGTGTTCACTTGTGCATATGGAAGCCCGCTCTACCACCACAGTTTGGATCCTTCGTCAGAGCATCCACCACACCAGCTAACTTATGAAAGGCACATGGGTCTTGCTCCATGCGATACAAGTCAGGTATTGTGGCAAGTAATCACCCTAATATTTGAGGCATTTAATCATGTTGTATTGAAGTTGTTTTTTATTATAGAATGCCTACTTGGACATTATGTTTTTGACCTTGTTTCACCTTGGTGAGTGCCATCGATTTCCTAGTAAGTGGCCAACTCTTGGGGAAGGAGTGCAAACGGGGTCCCTTGAGGGGCCATCATACCATTCCCGACCATATTTATCACTTTCTGCTCATTGCATTCCCATCACATTGCCCTCTTCTAGACCTTTTGAATTTAGTGACCCAAGAAGGGCATGTACCTCATTTCATGGGAAGAAGGGGTTGAAGGCCCAGGGGATGGTGGCTGGCAAAAGATAAAACCATGAACTATAAACCTTCTAGATGCTCACCTAGAAAGGTCTTGAGGACGATGAACTACTTCTCTCAAAATAATTGAAGACCTACAAAATATCAAGCACATAATAAATATCTCGGTTGAATATAAGACTAACACAAGTGTGTTATAACACTTTACATGGTTAACCCTATGGCACTTTGTGGACCTCTTCTTTCAAGTGACATTGTGTTACTACCCCCCAAGCTAATCGATTCACTATTGGGAATTCACACGTGTTTATATCATTAATCAATTAATAAATGGCAATAAATGGGCTTGGAAAAAGGTTGCATTGAAGACGAAGGTGCAACACACCCTCTACAAAGGCACCCATAAATGAGACAATATGAGCCCTTGTATGTCATGAAAATCATTGGCCTATGAAGTCTAACCCCCTATCCACCTTATCATCCACTGCATGAACTCGAAAGGGCATCCTTGGGAGCATATCCTACTTGAGGGTTTTGGTATACCCAATAGGACTTTTATGACACCCCTCCTATACTTAAACTTGGTCAATTGTATAGGGTCTTTGAGCACTTGTTTGATTTGATGAGGTAGTTTTGATCCACATGTTTAGGTTCCTTGCTTATTAGATGTGGTTTACACTTGTCATGGTATCTTTGACTTGAGATCTTTGGAGGGAGTACCTATTTGTTTTCCGAGACCTTGCTTGATGGCCATTTTTGGGAGAACAAGCCTAGCTTGAGCTTCCATGGGGAAAGAATCCCACAGGTTGGATGCCAAGGGCCCGCATACCGAATGAATAGCACATGCTTTGGAGTCCTAAAAGACACATTGGACTACTTCACCATGCCCTCACAATCCAAATGATTTTCTTTGGAGGCCTAAAATGTCACCTTAATGGGTTTGATGTCATGCTTGAGGGGCTTGAGCTGGTGATGAGGACACATGGCACAATTTGGAGGAAGGAGATATTGAGACAAGATGAAAAGGAAAGGATTTACGACACATGGATTTTGGAATCCTAGCTCACCCTTCTCCAAGCCCAACAACTTATCCCAAGTGCCAAAACATGGCCTCAAAGGAGGTTGACGTCACCTCTTTAGGGTTTTCCTTGTGCAATTTCAAATTTTAGTTGAATTGTTTAGCATTATTTGTGTAAAGGGGTAATATTAGGGCTGTTGACCCCTATCTTGTGGTTTACCCTAAAATTGTGCAGACAAACTATGACTAAGATGTTTTGTATAAATAGACATCATTTGTATCTCATTTGGCCATAGCTCTCCAATGTAGAGAATGATACTTGGCTGAAATTTTCGCCCTAATTGGGAAACTTAATTCTCTCTATCTCTATTGTGATATGGTTTATCTCTTGTCTTATGGAAGGAAGTGGTATGCTACTCTTGGAGGCTCTTTCTCTTTGCTTTGGTGATGAAATTGCTTGGTAACTAGGGTTTTGTCTTGGCATTTCTTGGAATTGGTAAGGAAAATCTACACTTTGTTAGGTTTATTTATTGTTCCATAATTGTTATTGGATAGATCCTTGAAGTATAAGGATTTACAACCTCCACCCATTTTTATCATTATTTTTTGTTGAAAAGGTTATTGCAAAGGTTGTTAGGAGGAGTAAAAGGGTTTACATCCTCCTAGACTTTACCTTGTTAGGGTTGCTATCTCAAGGGGGTAAAAGGGATTAAACCCCTTGACATTGAGTAGTCCTAACCTAGTACGATAATATTCTACAACCCATTTGGCAAGGCACTAATATTTTATTGCATTGGAGAAATAAATCGTTTGCATTGAACTATGTGATTTTACAAGATATTGAATTTGTTCAAAGTGGAAACAATTATTTCCCTTGATTGCTTGCTTGAGCCACTAGGACGTTTTGATTGGTCAAGGATACCTTGTTGTTGTTACAAACTCTCTTTTTCAAGCTTAATTTATCACTCTTTTACCATTGGAAATAGTTGGAAAGTTGTTAATCTTAATCTACTTAATGTTGTCTATTCTTGGGAAATTTTTTGGCTAGTTCTTTGGGGTAAAATTTGTTGATGTAGAAAATATTTTCTACAGCTATTTAGCTGCTCTGAAAAATCTCTGAAAAAATCATTTTAGCAGCCCTAATTCATTATCAAAGCTTGTGCTAAGGTATTGGGAATTAGTCTACATGTTTAGTGCTTCATAGCCCAATAAATAATTAATGCTTTTGATGGTTATTTATGCAGTAAGTAATTGATTTCATTGCTGATATATATTTTTGTTGATTGTTGCAAATAGGGACAACAAGATTAACTTGCTTGTCCACCTAACATATAGCTCGTACAATTTTGTTTTCTTGTGTCTCGGACAGGTATAAACACTCTTTGCAAGTACTCAAAGACTTGGTAACTATTGACTACTATCGAGGCTCATTTCCAACCCTTCTTTCATCTAACAACTTGACCTATATGGGAATCCATTCATAAGTATCATTTTCCATGTCATTCCCCCGAGGCTCACCAAAATTACCCCTTTGAGGTGATTATTTCATCTCTAAAGTGACGGGAATATCTTCCTAAGGTGACATTGGGTAGTGTTCTCTTAGTTGTCACCATTTTGTGGTTGGTTCAGAATTTTCCCAACCTACAACTTGTGCGATAACATTTTGGTGTTGTTTCCAAGGAGGATTTTGAATCCTCTTTCGAACCCTAATGACACTTTGAAAAGTTATCCCAAAGCCTTTCCCTAGATTGCATGATGACTCCACCTAAAGGACATTCCTTTTCCACTTTTGATGAGCTCTTGTTAAATCTCATTTGGCAACTCCACCTTCCCAAGAAACCATTTTTCCCTTTTTTCCCCTTTTCATCCTTTGATGAGCCTTCACCTCATCTAATGACTCCATTGATGTACCTTTTTGGTCAATGGAATCATGGCACCATGGGATGAGGAAATTATGAATCGTATAAAAGATTTATTTCAAAAATCTGTCAATGAACTAGCCCTAGAGGATGAACAAATGCTTGAAGGACAGATATATGGAGAAAGCCACCAAGAAGATCCCGATGAAGATCCGTACAAGACATTTGATGAAGATGAGGTGCTTATACATGCCCTTCCTTTTAATGAAGACATATAGACTTCATTTCCTCCTGCACATCAAGAAGAGAACATGATAAGTTGTGACCCTTTCAAAAATCTTGATGATACTTTATTCCATGATTTTGGAATTAAAAAAGTATTAGAAGAGCCATGGGATGCGACGGAACCTTTTGGAAAAGGGTAAATAAAGAGATTTGTGTTAAGGATCAAACCTCTTGTGATGAAGAGGTGGTGGAGGAGCATGTCCATAAATATAAAGAAGATTTTTGATGAGGTGCAATATGTTGAGAAGCATCATGAGACATCATTATCATTTCTCCCGCTCGATAAAGTTGAGGTTGTCTAGCCTTACTCTCCATCTGTACATGAAGTTAAAGAATAAAATGGTCTAAATGATGAAGAAATTGAAGATCCAGTTGAAGCTGCCCCATCCTTTATTCTTCCTGCACACAAAGACAAAGAGACGGTCATTTTTAATCATATTGATGGTGTTATGAAAGAACCCTTGGATATGGTTTTTGGGCATATATAAACTTTCATATAGACTGGGAGACACAAATGGGATTTTGTTCATCTCAATTTTATAGAGATCACATTTATGACGTTGAGGGTATTCCTCAAACAAAAGGGGTTGAGTTATCATCTTCATGAGAGTGCTCTTCATGCGTATATGACTTAGATTTTTGGCAGCCTGATGATGATATGATTTCAGATTTGTTATGTCCATTCGATGATGACCCGATGTAGCATTTTCAGGATGATTTTCGACCATCCCTTGGGATTCGTGATGAAAATCCTTTTGAGGATGCAGTCTTTTTTTATAAGGACTTTCAACCACCTTCATCCTCAATTTTAGATGAGTATCAGGACATGGTTGTTACGAGGAGAATCACTCTGTGGCATGGGGTAAACCACAACATACGGAATGACTGCAGAAATCAAGTCTAGTCTCAAGTATGCTATATAAACAAATATGCTAACAAGACAAGATAAAGAACCTACGTCGTCCTGACGTTTGAAGAAGACCATTGTTGAGAACTTGACTCAAATCTATATACCTTCAAATTGTCCTCAACAACCAAGATACACAAGAATATGGTGATAATATATAAAGTTAGCACATATAATAGCACAATCCATCAATATTCATAACAAATATGCCCATGGAATAATAATTCAAATATTTGCAAGACATTAATTGGACAAGAAAAGAGTATTTCTATTAAAATATGATCAACAGAAGTGCATGATGTTGGATTACTGAGAGGGGGGGTGAATCAGTAATAGCGTAATTATAATACTTTTTCTTCAAATGTTATATCAATGTAGAATTATTATCCAATAATGAGCAGTAAGAAACAAACAATCACACCCATACACAGTACACCAGTGTTTTACATGGAAACCCAAATTGGGAGAAAACCATAGAATCTTTTTTCTTATATGTCTTGAAGAATTACATTCATTGGAAGCACCAACTTCCTTTGTTTTCCAGCTGCAACTGGAAGGAGGCTCCAACCCCCTAGTTTCTCAGGCTACAACCTGAGGGAAGATCCAAATCCCCAATTCTCTGCCTACAACCAGAAGGTGGCTACAACCCCCTATGTTCTCTGGCTACAACTAGAAGGTGGCTACAACCACCTGTCCTTGCCCTGTCCTGCCACCCTGAAGTAGAAGTAGAATGATGAAACCATTGTCACACTATCACTGTGAGATATACCGTTGTAAACCTGTACCAATAAATATGAACTATGCATCAACTTGTACCTCAACCTGTAATCAACCTGTACCATAAACAAGTGCATCAACCATGCACCAACTTGTACCAAACAACCTGTAATCAACCTGTACCATAAACAAGTGCATCCAACCATGTACCAAGTATGTACCAATTATGTGTCAACTACTCATCAACTATGAATCATCAATATGTACCAACATCATCAACTATACACCTCATGTATGT